>JAAVTI010000197.1:0-112567 GCA_011947335.1 Phytophthora constricta
GTTCAACATGTTTGTTGGCAGCATTTTCCCGGCACTATATTGTCAAGGTAAACGTGGACGCCCCGCGCGTCTTCAAAACAAGAACAATGTACTGGCTTGCCTCTTACTTTTACACCGCAGCGGTCGAGGCTAAAACATTGTGCGAGTTGTTTGGAGTACCACCGGCAACGTTATCGCGAGTACTAAAGCATGCTGAAGAAGCATTAGCCAAGGCGCTTCGTGAAGTTCCTGCTGCTCGAATTTGCTGGCCGTCATTTGCGGAACAGCAGCAATGGGCTGCATGTTACGTTAAAGGAGGCTTTAATTCAAGGCTGCTTTTGCATCGCTGATGGTAAAAACTACGCCGTTCATGCTCCCACAGCCAGCGACTTGCAGAATGCGTACTTCAACGGTACGACATTCCTGTTATAGTTATTTATTTTACAAGTGCTTACACTGTTTTTGTGATTCAGGATGGCTGCATGCAGTGAAGGTGACAGGCGTCTTATGTTACGGTTTTGATGGAACCTTGATATGGGGCCGTCACAATTTTCCGGGATCTTGGAATGACGGCGAGATGAGTCGTCGCCTGCAATCCCGTCTTGCAGATCGTTCCAAAACATTTGACGGTGGTTGTTGTGCAACCGATTCTGCTTTTCCTGTGAGCAACGCCCTTACCGGGAAGATCATCACACCGCTGAAAGATGGCGATTTAGAAAAACGAGTCAAGCTTGCAGACTCGGGCTTATAGCGATGAGCAATTCGATAACGGCAATTCGACAAGCTGCTGAGTGGGGAATGGGCTGTGCCTCAAAAGTATACAGGCAGTTGCTTTTGCCTCTTCCGTTCAACCCTCAACGACGTGGATTGCGACTGGAGAACATCTATCACCTATACAATATCCGAGTGCGAACGACAGGTATAAGTCAGATTAGAAGCGTCTACATGCAATAGAAAAATCGTGGACGATCGGCTGACTAGCTCTCCCCAATCAGTATTAGTGCTACCCGCTCATGAAAAGTTTGACTACATACATGAAGTTCTAGCTCGAGTCTGCTACTACCAGCTACTCATCGGAGTTACTTGGCGGTGGCACACCGAAGGCCTTGGCCATCACCAACATCATCAGCTGATGATTTTGAGCATCGCGCGCACTTTGGCTTTGTGCAAGTTCCAGTTGAAACTGGCGCTCACGAGACTCTCGTGCTGCTTCTCGCTCCTCACGTTCACGTCGGGCCTCAACCTCACGAGCTGCTTGACGCTCCTCCATCATCATCATCACCCCAAACAAATTTGTTTCTGCTCCTCGGTTTCCCGGCAATGCATCTGAAGCCACCTTCTCCATCAGTTTGTCAAGACGAATACGTCGTTGGGCCGTTTGGCTCAGCAAGGTGGTTGTAGCGATACCATCTTCGTTTGCTCTTGATATACTGCTGGAAAGTTGCGCCAACTGTGTCGGTGTTAGTCCGGCCCTAGCACTTGCAGTTAGCGTCGCGGTCGTCGGCGTTGCGACCCGGCTAGAAGCGACCTGCGGTGGTGATGGCGTGCTGATTTCCTCCGCCACAGCAACCTGCTGTGGAGTAGTAAAACCTGCCTCTTGCTCACCATCGGTCGCTGTGGCGCCACCAGCGCCATCTAACTCATTCGCAAAGGCTTCGAGACCGTATCCAGCATCACCAGAACCCTCACTGCCAGGTCCTTCTTCTGGTTCCAGCTCTACTTCTTCCGAGTCGTCATCGTTCAGCGAACTGACTGCGCAGCGGGCCTCAATTTTCCTGGAAAGTAATCTTTGCACGTTTCACCTCCGAAGGGCAATCCGGGTCCCCAGTCGGCTTTCGCTTGTTCTTCAAGGACATGAACTTGCGCCTAAGGCTCTCTCCATCACGTTCCGGCCATCCAGAAGGTAGACGGGCGTTGTACGCTGAAGCAACGCTCACCCATTGCTCAGATCCGAAAGGCAGACATGACTCGACTAGGGCAAGCATGCCTATCGATGTGCGTTAGATTAATGCAAACAACGTTTTACGTGGTCAAAATGCTCGTACGATCCAATTCGGCAGCGCGGAAGTTTTTCCCCTTCGTCTTCTTCCCAGTAGTGGTCATGGCAGATGAGAGCGTTGACGGTATTTTCAAAGTGGCTTCTGGAAACGACGGCTAAAAAGTGGCATTGACACGGAGCACACTACACAGCAGAGGTACTTCGTCCTCGAGTGTTGGGCGGCAGAGGTGTGCAAGATGCAATTCACAGCATAAGACGCATTCAACGTCCTGAGAACTGACAGTAAGTTTGAATGGGTGGTGGGGTCGTTTGTGCTAGCGCAAATTTGCTCAGACGTGAAAACGGTCTCACCAACGTTTGTGTCACATTTGTGCGAGATATGCGCCATCAGTTGCGTTGGATATGTGTTAAGGCACATGCTGCTGCTTGAGTGCTTTTTGGAAGTCACCCATTGCATTCTTGCACATGCTGCTGCTTGAGTGCTTTTTGAAGTCACCCATTGCATTCTTCCTTTGCCGGGGTATTCTGTACTATTAAGAGCATCTCCACCGGTCTACGCTATCCTCAACGCTCAAGGGTGTTTGCCGGAAATATATTTTAGTGTAGTAATATGTATATCTCCACCGGTCTTCGCCAAACGCTACATATAAATCTTGACCCGGCAAAATTTTCACTCACCCGGTATCCAAGCTCTTGATAGCGTACGTCCGCTATTTGTAGCGCCCCTTCATTTCCAGAAGATCGCGCGCTCCAACGAACGAGTTGAAAGAGAAGGGCAAGAACTTCAGCGTCGAGGAGGCTATGCAGCTCTGTCGCTCCTACTTGACTATCATCAAAGATAATACCAAGGGCACAAACCAGAAGCTTACCGCGTTCTATGAGCGAAACTTCAACCACAACAGGCCCCCAATTCCGCGGCGCGCAGGATTCGTTCTCTCGAGACGAAACGGTTGGCTATTTCCAGGCATGCAGCAAGTTTTCTGATGCATACGCAACCGTAAAAGGCCTAAAGAGATCCGGTGCCTGTGCTGACGATCTAGTTCCAGACGCGATGCAGACTTACGAGACGCTGAACAAGAAGCCATTTAAATTTCTTCATTGCTGGCAAAATTTAAAGGATGAACCGAAGTTGAAAGACTTGCGAGCCAACAGCAGTGATGTGCGAGGGTGTGCCGGGCTAGTTCGGGCTAGCCGAGAACGAACGATCGGAGAATACTGTAGGGGTGAAAGCTGCCAAAGCCGCGAAGAAGTCTGAAGCAGAGGATGCGGCAACACTGGAAACTCCTGCAGCAGCTTCGTCAAAGTTGGCTTCCTCCGGCATGAAGCGAGCCCGTGCCCTCGAAGATGCCAACAACCTTGCTCTTTCTCGACGTCTCTTGATACCCTCGATCCTGATGCTCGAGAGTTCTTTCATATGCCGCAGCGCTGTACTGAAGTCACTACGAGCGTCGCAAAGCAAACGCAGCACAGACACATCGGAGAGCACAGAACATGTTGGTGATGCCAGTTTGGAATTGACTGCCGAGTAAGTAAACGAGCGCAACATCAATTGATGGCCGACAACATTAGCGACACAATGGGAGGTGCATATTGACGAATACTAGGATTGGTTTCTCGAAATTCATAGTCGTTCCAGCTTAATCTAGTCTTCGTCTTCAGTATCGGATATGTACAGTGTTCTACGACGAGCTTTGGCCTTCCCAGGTGCTCAATCAAATCGTGCTGAATAGCACTATGCGCCCTGCGTCACGAAGGCGCGCTAGTTGCTGCAAGTACCGATCAAATCGTTGAGAGTTGCTGGCTGTCGACAAAACCTCAGCCGGTTCAAAGGTGGACCTTCGAGTGATGCATCGTAATCGTTGCGTTCATCGTCAATTATCATGTTGTGCATATCACAGCCGCTTTCCAAATCCTCCGAAGTTCTGGGTCTTTCCAGCCTCGAGCAGGTCGTGATAAAATAGCAAATCGGCCCTTCAATACTCCAAAACATCGCTCGACGTCCTTGTGGGCTGCTTCTTGTCGCTTTGCAAAAACATCTTTCCTTTTCGGGTTGAGGATTAGTGATAATCTTTACAAACACCGGGTATATGCCGTCACAAAGCAAGTAGCATGACTTGTACGTAGAGTCGTTAATCACATACTCGTACTGAGGTGCACTTCCATCGAGCCAGTCAACAATAAGTGGGGAGCGTCCTAATATGTTTAGGTCGTTATTAGAGCCAGGGAGGCTGATGAAAGCATGCCAAGTCCACAGATCATACGTGTAGCAACAGCCTCCATTACCATCGAGCATCTACCATCACGGTCTTGATACTGACCCTTCCAGCTGTATGAACAATTTTTCCATTCCCAGTGGGTGCAATCGAGCGAGCCGAACATACCTGGAAACCCGCTCGCTTTGTTATGGATAGCGTGGTGCTCGATATCTGCTGCTGTAGGCTGTCGAAGAAATTCTCCACCAAAATGTTGATTACCGCGTCGGAGAAAAACTTCAAACAGTCGTTAGTGACCGACTCGCTGATGTGAAGATACTCGTCCAGGCTGTCTGCCACACTGCCATAGCAAATATTCGTAGAGCTGCAGTAACTTTTTGATAGGATGAGAGGTCAAGTTTCCCTGTAGCGTCTGGCCGCTGAACGAAGTAGCTACTATGGGCAACGGCAGCGTCATGGAGCTTGTGAAATAGGTGACACGACATCCGAAAACGGCAATGAAATGGTTTGGCTGGGTACACAGGATCGGGGAAAAGTAGTCGTTCCAGAGGCGCTGGTGACCTCCAACATGGTCTCGATCGATGTTCGGCGCTTTCCCCGGATGCGAACCGCCGCGTTGCTTCTTCTTTGAGCGGCGGCGATGACGAATGAGGAGCTGTGATGTCGCAACCAATACAAGAGCCTCAGCATCGTCTTCCTCTTCTTGCATCTGCGTCACGAGCACGTGCGCCACCAACGAGCTCATCTATCCTACCCAGCTCTTGTCCTGGATTTGTGCGGCGACGATTCAAATATTGCGTTGTGAGTGACGGTCTGCCGGTGGGATTCAAATATATAGCGGACGCAAAAACGTCGCGAGAGTATCTTTCACGATATCCGACCATTTCGCGTCTGCATTTAGCGAAGACCGGTGGAGCACTCTAATATGTATTTGCCCTTTCGAAAGCTTACCAAGCCGATGGTGAAAGAAAACCACATTTAGTATTGCACCATCCTCGCAAATTGCGTGCTTTAGTACAGATGAACCCTCAATTGCCATGGCGTCGGGAACGGAAAAATTATTTCAATCTCGGTGTGTGTCGCTTTAGGGGTACACTAAGGTGCAGCTTCAGCCATTCATCCAGCAGAGCACCTAGCAGCCAATTAATTGTGCTCAGAGCTCACAAAGCTCATTTTACAATCTCTCGCTCGTTAGCAATGCCGTCGCAAACTAAAAATCTCGAATGTCGCTCATTACCGCTCAAAAGCCGCAAAATGTTCAGCACTATATGCAATATCCATGGAAACTCAACCAAACTATGTGGATTTCTATAACATTGTTTCGGGGATGATTTTAGTACGTGTTGATACTTTAGGAGTGGTAGACGGATTTGTGAGCTGGTTTCGTGAAATCCAATTATTCCGAGAGGAATTGGGGGATACACAAGGGCAGAAATACCGGTGTCAATGGAGACTTCACACAGATCGACCTGGACGAAGGTGACTTTTCGATAGTTAAGCACCCTTTTGGTGGCATATTTCTGACATTAAATAAAGTAAATAAATTTTATATTCCACATTACGTTTGAGGGGATTTAGTAATAATTACTTAACTTTGTATACCTACCGAATTCGCAAAAAGCTGGCCCCCGTGGTACATCTCCAAAGGGGGCCAGCTTATCAACGAAAATTGGGGAGGGGGCAGCTTATCGACGAATACGGTAGTTGGTCATCGGTCACCGACATTTTATTCCATTTGAGCGGGTATTCCAAGTCTCGGGATCACTAATGAGGGGTTCATCTGTATACCAGAGCAGGGGAGGTCTTCCGTCTGGCGAAAAGTGAGGGCAGCGAGACGCTGCAAAGCGCCAAGCTCAAGCAGAGGGGAGAGCCCGCTTGAGCAGGAGATCCGTCCCGGGAGCAAGCGTTCTAGGGGTATGTAAACCGTGTACAGCTGGAGGAGTTGGAACTCATCGTGGACCAACGCTGCTATTGCTGGCAATCTCGCTAGAATGCAATGCTTGCACTACGATGAATCTACAGGTAGCTTCCAAGTGCAGTTACCCGGAGGTCGTCCGATGGCTTCACGCTAACCGCACGGAGTGCTGCACGACGAATGCGGACTGGGTCATCGCAAATGGTCACATCGAGGTTCTCCAGAGGTTCCACGTCAACTGCTCTGAAGGCTTTACGACCTACGCGATAAGCAGGGCTGCCATGAAGGGTCACCAACATTCGTTCAGTGGCTTGTCAGCATCCGACTTTGCTTGAGTTCACTGCAGAGGAGGTCAAGCTGGTACAGTAATGTGGTACTACAGACAATCCTCTTGTTAGTGGTATCCCGAATAGTGATTGTACCCTCTAGTTCGAGTTGAGAGACCCCTCTCCCGATGACCGCGGCACACAAAACCAAGTCAAAACTTCCTCCGGCCTCAAACTTGTGTTTTGTGATACAAATATCCCGCATATCACTAATTAGAGGTGCTTAACTATTAAGTGGGCCATTCCGTGAAGCCCGTCCGAAGTTTACCAAGGACAGTTGCTATTTATGCCGTCGCTTCCTGCCTAACT
Source organism: Phytophthora constricta (assembly GCA_011947335.1). Lineage (NCBI taxonomy): Eukaryota > Oomycota > Peronosporomycetes > Peronosporales > Peronosporaceae > Phytophthora > Phytophthora constricta. The sequence continues at coordinate 6,742 of JAAVTI010000197.1, forward strand.
CATGTCTAAACACACTCTGCATCGTTCGGACGGATGGCACGCCCACCGCATCTGCACAAATAAGGAGCTTGGCCATTGCAGTCACCACCTTATCAGCTATCTCTTTCTTATATGTCCTTCCCATCTTCAGCGCTGTCGACAGACATCGGATCCTTCGCATGCAGCCACGACATCATATATGTAAGCTCGTTCGTGATTGCGTCCTCTTCCAATGGATCTTCATACTCACAGCTGTAATGCTCTATCAGACCCGTATGCTTTCAGCAGTTTACGAAGACCGACGACGGTATCGCGTCCCAGCACTCCACGGTCCTAAGCTGAACCACCAGTGGTGCAACAGAAGTACACGGTACAATCTTGGATAGTGATACCTCTTACTAGTGATAAATAGCCTCTTCCCAAGGCTGTCACTTAGAAGAGGATTGTCTGCAGTGAATACGTAAAGCGATGATCAGGGTTAGCAGTAACTTGTCTGACCAGTACAAAACATACTACAGCAGCAGTACTATTACTGCGATAACCAGTATTTAGCATAATTTATGAGCTAGTGCTACTATAGTAACCAGTAGTTAGCTTTACTGGTCCGATAGTACTGTTTTGTACTGCCGAGATCCAGAAGAGATTTTTACCAATAGGAAGGCATGCAGACTCGATTACATGAGCTTGAGTATACCGGTACCTACAGATGGTGTGCACATGTACCAACCACACCGTGTGAACAATTCCCGTTATTAACCCTTTCGTGCTACTTCGTGCTCGTGCTACTTGGGACATACGACCTGGTACAGTTGACTTGGGACATACGACCTGGTACAGTTGACTTTGGTATCTTGAACAATACCCTGGTAGTGGATGCTCCAGGGAAAGCGACTCCTCACGAACCGTCACTCTCATTTATTTCCTGATTCATGGGTACACACCCACTAAATTTCAGGCTCACCCAATCACAAGCCAAGAATGTCCAACCAGGTGGAACAGGGGGGACTCCGAATCGCCTCGTGTCAGCAGTTTCTACGGTGAAAGCAAACAATATTGGAGCGTGGAACGTGGGAGACTGCTACTGGGTTGTTTTTCCATCTCGACACTGTGAATCAAATCTGTCGACTCTTTAATCCAATGCAAAACTCCGGTCAGTACACCCGAATAGATAAGACTTTGCGATCAGTGATGGAGTCACTGCTTGGCATGGAGAACGACATCACTTACGATAACTTCACTTCATGCCCTCAACAAGATGGCCACAACTGTGGTCTATGGTGCCTCGCAGTGTTAGAATTGACGCTCACCGACAAGTCATGGGAGATACGCTCTACGAACTCGTTCCATTCCTCCGCCTCTGCTCCAACGGATGTGCATGAGCATCGTCGCTGACAACAGCTATTCAGGTCTTCCAAGTGCTTCACAAGAGCCGATCTCAATATATTATAGCATTGCGTTGAAGAGGTGTTGAGTGCTGCCAACATCTCTAAAATTGAAACGTAGAGATTTTTATTTCCCTGCCCGCCGTCATATTTGAAGTCGCCAGCGAAGATAAAGTTCCTCAAAATCACATGACATCCCAACTGCAGTTATACACACAGTAAAATACTTTTTGTTTCCGGTATCAGTGGCATCCGATGACAGGGACGATTGATCCAGTACCGACATTTGCTGTTAAGACCCAGCGTTGTTGTTGCCAAGTAGAAAAGTCGTAGCAGAAGTCATTTCCTATGGTGATCTGCCGTTTTGTGGCACTGCGATACCTCCAAGATGAGGCAAACTACTAGTCAGCAGCTTAAAAACATTAGACCAAGTGAAAACACTACGCAGCGAGGCACAAAGGCGCAAGTCATCTCTGAGTGTCTCCAACACTCAGCAAAAGCCAGATGCTTGTGTCCAGATGCATTTGTTGGAAGCTGCGCTGCAGTGGGACAGTTGGCAATTGATCCTCTCAGAAACATTCAGCTAAGTGTTGACGTAGTATGACTCTCGTGACCAGCCCAAGTATATTGAGCGAGTGTCACACATACTTCATTTCTGATACCCACAGTCAAACGTTCCCCTCGCAAGGTCCTTCTTTAAGCGGAGTTACTGCGATAGCCAAACGGCTGATTCTCTTGAACTTGTATGTGCCGCACTCAGTTTTTGTATTAAAACTTCTGTGTTTCCTTCTGCTTTCTGCGCATACAAGTTCGTTTTGTCAGTAGTGGCTCTTCGATACAGCTGCTGTTATTTTGGGCGTACCGGCTAATCGTAGTCCTTGGCGACGTTTAGTCCTTGGCGACACTTCATATTGGCCAATGACAGTGGTGGATTGTGAATCACATGGATGTCACCATCTCATACTTATTCTTAGCTTGTTTGTAGTAACTCGTCGATAACGGGCGCCAGAGTCGAGTTCCCCATCTACGAGAATGGCAGACCGCCCAAGTGTTAAGGGCACACGAAAGAGACCACCTCGTGGCCTCTGCATCTACGTCACGTATAAACACAATCAGGATATAATAAACTATATAAATGAGGGCCACGACTTTGATCAGACATTAGAACACTTCAACCCGACAATGTCTGATAATAAAGCACGAAGGAACAGGAATAAACTGTTTAGTAATTCACATTAGTACAGCTTTATCGTGAGCATTATCTTAACCTGGGACCGGACCGGGACTGTCGCCTGTAGCTGTGAGGTCACGCATAAACAGGGGTTATCGAACGGCTGACTAGGTAAACAGAGATGTCATTTAAATCGCAGACTTTGATACACCGATTGGCTGAAATCCAGTCAAAACTATATGCAAGAGGGCCTCAAAGGTCAGTCGGCGAAGTACCAGCAAGTACCAACCATGGAGGAGGAGGAATTGCGCATGAACGTTCGCATCGGCGAGTCTGGCCTGCAAACGTACCAGCAGGCATCGATAATTAGACCCGCAAAAGCAGTGAAAACGTACAAGAGCAAGCAGAATGAGTTCAAAAAGTGGTGCGAAGATGAGGGCGCCGCTTTCAGCGACCTTGCCCGATACACGGCCACGGGTCCGAAGCCGCACCTGTTCCTGAAAGAGTGCGTGATTGGGAGGCCAAAACGACATAAATCTGGAAAGGGGGCACAACATGGATCCAGCAGTGCAGAGAGAAATGGCCAAGAGGCGAAACCGTTGACAAGGCTACCGTCAATTCCTACGTGGCGGCTATGGTTGAGATGTAGCAGCAGCAGAGACATGCAAAGATTAACAGCCACCCCTCTCCACGCGGCGATGCAGTGTGAACTCTCATAAAGATGGAAGAGGTTACAGTCATGTGCCTGAATAACGAACACCGGATATCTAATGTGATGGAAGTGATCAGTGGCGTGTTTTGCACCCATTCAGCGTAAATGCACTGCATTAGTGATGACTCTTCAGCCAATGGGCTGTCTGGATACGGTTCCACTAATAGGGCCACTTCATTTCCGGATTCCACCAATCAGCAACAGGCGAGGACATCGGTGAAAAGTCAAATGTCGCAAGAGGGTCGCAACGCACGGCAATCGGAGCTGACCATGCAAGACTTCTTATCTCTCATTGCAAAACTTCATCCCTGCCCCAAAGTACTCATGGTTTTGTCGGTACCTCGACCATTTCAGAAACGCTCTCGCCTCACGAAGCTTCAAGAGCTGCTAATCAGCGATCGCCGACGAGCCGTTCCTGCCTCCACGTACAACGAGCTTGCAGCGTGGGCTTCGGCAGAGTTCGGACTGTTCAAGACGCCGTCGAAACAGCTGATCGGCCGAGTTCTGCGCTCTGAGAGCAAGCTTCGGCGTCTCAGAGCTGACTGCCTCGCTCGCCGCAAGCCAAGGCCAAGCTGGCAGCTGGAACTAGACCAGTGCATCGTCGACTTTGTGACGGGCTGCCAGGACATGCAGCTTGCGCTCTCCGCCAACATGATAATCGCCAGGGCGAGTTGGGTGTTACAACGCCTAGGCGTGTATCGAGCCTTGTGGCCACGATTAGGACGCTCATGGCTGCGCCGGCTCCAGGAGCGCTATGGAATCCGTTGGCGACGCTCGTACGGAGAGGACGGGCAGGTGGACCTTGAGGCGATCAAGGAGGAGATTCAGGCTTTACGAAGCCTAATACGTTCCTACGCTTACGAAGACGTCTATAATATGGACGAAACAAGTTTTTCTTCAATAATGTGCCGCGTGGCTCTATGTGCATCCATCAGGCACCATCGCTGAAGCAAGACAAGTCACGGCTGACGCTTGCGGTTTGTTCTAACGCTACTGGAAGCGACAAGTTCCCTCTACTCTTCATTGGCAAGTCATTTAAGCCTCGATGGCTGGCCAAGAAACCAAAAGGCACGCTGTATGCATCCACCAACAAAGCTTGGATGACTACGGATACTTTTCAGGGCTGGCTTCGCGACGTCGACGCGTGTATGCGAGGCCAAGGCCGTCATGTACTTATCCTTGTGGATAACGCCTCCTCCCATAGTACTGAGGGGCTGGTGCTCTCCAACGTGAGGGTTCAAAAACTTCCTGCCAACACAACGCCCAAGCTCCAACCGCTCGACCAGGGCATCATTTACTGCATTAAGCGGGACGTGCTGCGCAAGAAGATGGAGTATGCTTTAGATGCACTCGACGAAGGCATCGAAAATCCGTATAAAGTTGGCGCTTTGAAAACCATCGAGTGGTGTTCACAAGCGTGGAATGATCTCTCTGCTCAAACAATAGAGCATTGCTGGTTGCACTCCACATTAATATCTAAGGCGGACGTGAACTTCATTCTATAATAATAAATCAGTACATTTGAGGTTTCGTGTGACGAGGCACAGCCCTCAATATCAAATAAACCTTTGATCCTTTGGTATATATCAGGTGTTCGCTATTCAGGCACATGACTGTACTGAAGAAGCTAGAAAACGTAAAATTTTCGCTGATCGCGGTTCGGATACTCTGTGGGATGGTTATACTACAAACGAGCAGATTCAGTGTATTTCGACTTACGTTTGGGCGATGAGGCGTGATCATGGAACGAGCATAAGAAACCTGCTGGCACAGAGACAGCGTACAAGCGTGAAAGAGACAATGATTTTTCTCGATAGATTCAAGGACATGCACTCAGCTCATCAGTTCCATACTCAAAACAAGACACGTTGCCGGTTAGAAGAGCCGACGTCCACGCATCAACGATTGCTCGAAGGCGCTTACTGCTGGGAGCCACCCACTCGGCGCAACTTTCGTTATGAGTGGGCAGCTTCTTCGCCTTCCTCGTCGTCGTCCGAGAGACGCAGCTACGGAAGCTGCCGCCCAATTAGAATGTAAAAATGCAAAATGACTACGTCTATAGTCGAAGTGATGGCATGTGGCTTCCATGCCCCAGGTACTTTGGCTGGATGGCATGGTACGAGAGCCAGAAAGCGGCGTGCGAGGCCAAGCGCGGCGTGTGCATCGCCGAGGATGTGACGCCGCACACGGATGTCTACAGCAATCCGCCCGAGTCAGTGGTGTCGGTGCAGAGTATGGAGCAGTGCAATGTGCTGCAGGGTATTGCCTTCCTCAAGCAGCATAAACCAGAGAGGGAGGACGATCAACTGGCCGTCGCCTTGTTAGGCGAGAGGTTGGTGCTGGACGACAAGTCCAAGTGGACCAAGTACATTGAGCAAAGCTCAATCTGCGAGATCTTGGTCTTGTTAGCGGTAGTGCAGGCGCGATTGAATCCCATGAAAAGATCACTACAGTGAGTTCGATAAACACCAACATGATACTTTTCCTGAATCGGACTTTAGGATCTCAAACGCTTCTCTTCCGACAAAATGCTTCAACAGTTATACCCGCAATCCCTCGAACGGCTGCTAGGTTGACCCAACGTCGGGAGTACCCGCAGTGTCCTCTTCCTCAAGCACCTCTTGCATATCACGCTCGAGCTCTTCATCATTGTTCCCGAGCCGTCATCATCCTCTCCTTCAGAATCAAGTCTAATCAGCAAGAATACATGTTAGAAGTGTCTATAATGAATCTTTATAGTGTATAATACATGGTATCATACATGAAGAGCAGCCGTCATTGCTGACAGCAACAATGGCAATGACTTCTTCTGAATCACTGATGAAAACGCTGTCAGGAAGATAAGAAAACGTTGAATAACACATCTGCGCATTCTGGCCACCATCGGAGGCAACGTCAGTACGCTCATGACTAAGTGTCGGCGATTTTGCGGTACGCTTGGTGCCCCACCAGCTACTACGACAGTACACCAACCACAGTAAGCGCATATAACAACCCCAATATATGGATGCAATGCGGTTACCGTTTGAATACGTGCAAGTTTGATTTGGCGTGAGATCAGCATTTGCATCTAAAGTGGCGTGGCAGTATCCATTGATTCTCGTCGTCCATTCAAAGCACTGCACAGTACACGACATAGGTATGATGAGAACATATCCAAGATACGATAGATTCACGATTGCAAACGTGCAGTGACCAGTACAAGTACCCATCACTGCAACAGACTGAGCTTCTGGGCCGGACGGATTCATCGAAGCGACAGCAGTCCTTGTCTGTCTAGGCGACATCTCATGATTAAATACAACTGTATTATACAAGATACCATCACATCGTTAGCTTGTATCAGACAAGATTATCAACCACACATGACATACCAGCTGCCCTGCTTCGAGCTGCCTGACATCCATTGTTGCGCAGGTTTACGATTGGATGCCTTCTCCTTACGCTTCAGCTCTTCTGCAACATCAACGATTAGCTCACGCAACGTTTGCGACGGTGATACGCATGCTTACCGAGATTCTGTTTGTCGAGTCAATGCATGAGTTCCGCCTCGCCCACGAAGTCATTCTCGCCTCGCACGTCCTTCTTCGTCTTACCCAGGCGGACGTATGTAAAGTCGTTTGATAGACCCTGGATGTCGCCTCAAATTCCAGCCACTTCTTGCCATCTTGGCCTAACGCGAGGAAGCCGATCTCGTCTTCTGGCTGCAAATTGTCGAATGAGAGGAAACTCGTGGCCTGTGTTCATTACCTGCTATCCCCAATGGAGGGAATTGCGCGCCTCTCGCTACCTTCGCGAGCTAATATTTTTGAAAAGCAAAGTCCCAAATGTCTATGCACAAACAGTGACCGCTTATGCACGAGAGTGGACTTCTCCACGCACAACACCTTCCCCTTGTTGACGAAAAATTTGTATACCTCAATACAGAATCCAGTTTAAAAATCCCTTTCATGTCTAATACAGGTTAAGCCTTTCGCCTTATCGTCAGGGATTGGTAATGTGCTCGTGCATATTGCGCTGGCAACGCAAGTTAGGACCTGCGTCGGTGTCGAGGTTCGTTCGGAGTTGTGCACACTTGCAGAGCAGCGCATCCAGGAGCACATTCAAGTTTTCCCACTGCTTCGGAAGGTTTGCATGAGGCCGACAGACGTACGAGATGCCGCAATAGCTTCACTGTCACCAACGCGCGAAGCAACGGTAGTTTTTGCGAATATTTTTCTTTTCGAGGAGGATGCGAAGCTGGTTGTCGCACGGGAGCTCAGTGCTCTGCCAAGGGCACGTGTTGTTGCTGCTTCATCTCTGTTTTGTCCGAGACACCGATCTTCGTGCTCACAGCTATTTTGCAGTCGCTGGACATTATATCGTGAAGTGAAGTGCGCGGTTAGTTGGAAGTCGGCGTTGCATCCTGTATTCATATATAAGAAAAATATAGTTGTGGCGCCCTTCAACGGAGCATCTAAATATATGGAAACATCACTAGACTGGTTGAGCGCACTGTTACCGAGCGCATTTGTGTGTTCAACGCGGCCGGCCTACAAAGAGCACCGTTGGCACCAACGACGCAGGGAATCATTCGATTTTTGCGTAACTGGAAGCTTGACAGGAGGTCTGGAGGGAGCAACCGCGATCTGGTACAGAGGACGTGTAACCAGCGTTTGCAGGTTCGAGGCACTGCTAACCACGAGTACAAGCCTTGCATCCACGACGGAATGTGCGATTCCACTGGCTGTTCCTACATGAAACGCGACTACACGTTCGAGAAGACGTGTGCTTCCTCGCGAGACCGCCAAATCGATAATGAACTGAATTTGTCGTACCACATCTAGCCTAGCAGGGGAACCGCTGGGAACGGTCGAGGACTTGGCTGGTCGTAATTTGGCGAGTTTAGACTGGCGTCTCACGTTGCCTTTGTCTGTGAACAGTCGCTGGACAGGTAGAACTGGTGATATTTTTCCCAACAGGTGAGCGTAGTGTGCGGGCACATCCAGGGTTTAGCTTATTCGACATTTACAACACTACACAGACACATCTTGTGTGTTGAGCAGTAGTTCGTAACCTCTGTTGGGTAGCGACTCTCCCACCGGCATACAAATGCAGCGTCGTCGTTTTCTGTTTTTGTCTGCAAATAATTGTTTTGAAGCGACCAAGGAACACGCTGTCGACACTGCTTCTTGACTGAAATCTGGTTGCTGGGTGGACGGTGTGTGGTTTGGTGTCACGCTCGCTTCACCCAAGTTCGAACCTCCATACAGCATGCGGCCATTACTAGGGCATCAGCCCATTTACCACTAATGAGCTCTCCAACCAGCTTCATCACGAACGTTCGATGAGGGTATCGCGCTGTTGATTGAGGCTTTGCCAATCGCCGTGTCAGGTATGCATTTGATCTGGCGACGTCAATAAGTGCCAAGGCAAGTTTCTTATGCCAACGCTTAAACGAATGTCCGTCCGCAATTGAGAATCTTCCGCGTATCTGATCCAGTCGGTCCACTCCCTGCATATTCTTGTTGTGCTGTGCTACGCACACATGCGCTGAGAAAGGCCGGTTCTTTTTCCCAATCAAATGCGTGACAGTAGTGGTGCTCGACGCATCAGCATTTGATACCATGTTTACGATGCTTCCATCGCACCATGAAGCGACCACCATGCTGTGGTCGCGGAGACGGCCTGAAGGTGCTCACCACGTACACAGCCGTCGTCTTTGTCGAGCAAAGTGTGGGTAGGAAAGTGTTTACTGCTCGAGCGGATTGTCCCTCTACCGTAGAGGCCCTTCAGACGAAGTTCTTGTAATAGTTGGACGCTCGAGTAATAGTTGTCCATGTTGAGCACTCTGTTGGACCCGAATATGGGCCTCGCCACTTCCAATACATGCTGCCGACTTTTAGACACCTTGTCCAGCTCCTCGCGTAACTCCTGTGCCTCGGCTTGGCCCACCACACCTTGCATCCGGTCGGAAATGTCACTCTGGTTGCAGTGAAGCTAATAGTTGATAGCTATTCATGAGGTTGGGCAGCAAAGCATGTAAATGCGGAAGTGGTACTTGCCCGTTGGTTTCATAGGATTGTACACGATGAGGCGCCGCCCTTGCCGCGAACGACAGGCAACGCTTGCCTCATCAAGGGCGACGTCTCTCCCCACGTCCACGTACTGTCCCCCAGTAATTTTTAACAGATTAAGCAGCGGGCGAATGCGTGCCGCTGCGTCCTGCTCCAGTGTGGTCGGGTCTGCATTAAAGCTCATACATCGTCTGATGAGCTTGAAGCGACTCAGCGTCATCACGGTGTCTAGCGAGGTCGACGCCCCACCAAATATCATGTCCTCTGGCTGTTGGCCCCAGTAGTTTGCATATTCACCTATTCCGTTCACGGCCATGTAGAACATTATCCCCAGGAACACCATCAGCTCCGACAACGTGAACGGGGTGGAGAGTTTTAAGTTTTTCACGGTAGCGTACTTGTTGGTTTCGAAGAGAACTTGGCGCCAAAAATATAGAGGCACGTACGCGAAAAAACTTTAGCTTGCTGAGTGTTCGAATAAATGCTTGAACTCGGGGCGAATATATGTCTTTGTCGTTCCGTCAGCATGCTCGTACAAGTAAGAAGGCGCCTCAAGTTGCACAGAAGGATCGAAGCGCATGTTTGCGATAGCTTCAACTTCAGCAAGGCTGGCAGGAAGCATCTGTGTTGGGTCAAACGCTGCATACTGCTCTGCACCTTCAAAATCAAACGTGTCTTCGGGGACTTGGATCTCCTCGGTGGTATCTGGTTGGACAAGCTCCTGCCAGTCTGGGCTTTTGGTTTGTGCGACGGCAGTATAATTCTGGATCCCCGTTGGACGACACCTATGCCAATGTGCTCCACTGCTTTCTGGAACTGACTGTCGAGCCATCGAATTTGAAACAGCGAACAGAACTTGCCCTTCCTCATCTGTCGGCACACTCTACCGATGATGTACGTTGTACCGATTGGTCTGTACGCCTTGGCTTTCATCGACGCTTCGCGTTCAGGTGTAAACGCTACCAACTTGTTAACGTAGACATCCTGTAGCATGGAAGCAGGCGTCCGCGTTGGTGTTGACGCAGCTACCGTCAATGATCGTGTCGGCGGCTCCGCAAACACTCCATCGTCATCACTCTCCTCCCCAACGGCACTTCGTAATTACTCCCCGACGAAATTACAGCTTCAGACGATGCATCGGAAGCCACACTTACTCCCGTTCATCGCCATCAGAAGAGGTCGTCGCACCTCCTGCACGACTTCCACGGCGGACTCGACTACCACCGCCGACCGCACAAGCTGCCACGGCACCATCACTTGCTGAGTCACCGGCATCGACAACAACAACAGCTCGCTCGCCGACCACTTGGGCGGCCCCACGCACTGCTGCACGTCCTCCACGGCCACCTCGACTGCCACGGCCACCTCGACTGTCACGACCACCTCAACTGCCACAGCCACCTCCATTAGTTACCACCACACTATAGTCAGCTCCTCCGTCTCCTCTAAAGTGTCATAAACAAATAAACAATTAGAAATGCATGCACACGCCGCTCACTAATGCTAGCGTACCTGTCATAGCGCAGGAAACGTTGGCACCTCGCCCGCCCGCTTGAACAGCTCCTCGACCGGATGCACGGCCTTCACGCCTGCCTCCCTGACTGCCACGACCACCTCGACTGCCACGACCACCTCGACTGCCACGGCCACCTCGACTGCCACGGCCGCCTCCACTACTGCCACGTCCCGATTGCCGGCTGTGTCAGCTCTTCCGTCCCCTCTAAAGTATCATGAACAATACACAGTCAGCATAGCAAACACACACCGCTCGGTGACGCTGCCGTACCTGGTTCGGAACCAGCAACGTTGCCACCTTGGCCACCGACGACTCGAGCTGCTCCTCGATCCGCTGGTCGGCGTCTAGACTGCCACGGGCGCCATGATTGCCACTGCCGTCTCCACTAGCTGACATGGCGCGATTGCTGGCTGCTTCGCCTTCTCCGTCGCGCTTTAAAGCACCACATACAAAACACAGTCAGCATAGCAAACACTCGCCTCTCGGCGACGCTGCCGTACCTTTCGCTCTGCGGACCACTTGCGCTGCACGCTCGGCGTTCAAGAAACGCAGACGGCTTCTTCGCCAAGGAGGTAGTCGACGCCATCCTCTCCCTGGATTCCCGCCGGGGCGGATGTACCGATAGCGCGTGTCCAAGCTCCGTCGATGCGGCGGCTTGGCCGACCAGCCGTGCTTACGCAGATCCAGCCACACCATCTTAAACACGACTGCTCCCCAAAGGTTGATCGCCTTGTCGTCCTTCTTCACAGGACCGCGTCAGTCGCCTCCGCTTCGTCCCGCTTGCCGGGGCTCAGACCCCCTTTCGAATGAAAGGCTATCACGCGGTGCTACTTCGCTATGTGTTTAGAAGGGTTGATATGCGTAGTATGGCTAAATTTGCTCCTATCCGATTGAAGGGGTATCGGTTTTCAAAGCGTGCAGAAGCGCGCCAAAATTGGTAACCAACACATACGATGTTCAGTGTATGTATACAGATCTAAAGTGCAATGCATACTGTGGAGGCGAGGCCATACATAACTAAATCATTCGCATACAAAATCAAAGTGGAATGCATACAGCCCTCGCACGCCATACTAAAAAGAAAAGATTTGCAACATTTTGGTGCCGGCTCGGAGCCGGTGTTCTAGACACGGCATGAGGACCGTAAATTAGATGGCAAAACTGTCGCGTAAGACGTGGTCAGCCGCTCAATCAGCTGAGCGCCCGCCTTTGGGAGGCCGAACACCCGCGTGTGGTGTGCCGAGCAACCGCTTGCGCCAGCTTTGCTCCAGTTCACCGCACTGCGGGCCTTTTGATGACGCGCCTCGGGTCACTGATGTTCATAGCAAGAGTTGGCACGTCATTTTTGCCGCGTAATTTACGGCGTCGGTACAGCGTACCGCTGCATTTTGTCCAATTAGCTGCATGTTAAATTCAGCATGCCAAAACTAAACACTATTAGCCAATCGACGACGTTTCTTAAAGAGCGAAAAATCGCCCTTTGAGGAGCGTTTGTCGTCACCAGATCTGCATCCTGTGTGATTTGTATGCCTGTCCTGTCTATATTTTGAGCTAAAAGGGCGATTTTTATCGCCCTTTTAGCGCGAAGTGACCTAACTTTGTGTACTATAGTTTATCGCTACGAATCGCGAAAGGGTTTAAACTGGTCGTATTCGACAATCGCTCCATAGCTCTGAAATAAATTTCGGATAATAGACCCAGTCGAATCGGAATCCAAAACTGAACCAGCGTTACCGTGCCGATGGTTGTGCTCCAACATGGCGGCTGCGAGTATGGTGCCTACGGGAGGATGGCTCCTAAAGGCTAGGATTTTCTGCCCGAGCTCTGGTGTGTGTACCTCCCTGACACCGTTCAATACACTTGAGAGGAACGGGGCTCTTCAGTCGTGCTATATTGGAGGCCGACGTTGCATCTGCTTGGCATATGGCCGAGGCAATGTTGGGCATCTGCTATAACGGGATACCCGAAGGTTGCTTCGCATGTGGTACACATCACGGGCAACCTATAGCGGATAGCCATCCGACTGGTACTTGGTATCCATTGGCGTTACAGCCATTATTCACATTTCACTGGAGTTAACTTTTGCTTTAGTTAAACTCATGTATTTACTCCAGCTACAGTCTAGCCGCTTTAAGCATTCAATTCAGTTCACATTTTGCAGTTAATTGAGGTGTTGGCCTTTGTATTGTTTGTTCCCCCAAGGTTCGAGTCCCATCAGGCGCCGCAGTCTGCTCCATTCTAGAGCCCCAATTCCATTTGCCGCTTCCCTGCTAGCTGCTCGACACTTATGCGTTCGCAAAGCCACCTGACCCAGACATTTGCGTCTGGAAGCCGCTGCTACCATGCGTTTGTAATGTTGTCGCTTTTGCGTCCATCGTCGATGTTCGATCCAGAGGCATACCATGCGGCATAGCCCTGGGTGCGGGTGCACATAATGCACCTGCACACTTGGACTGAGGTTCGTCGCCAATACTGCTGTGAGGTCAGGTTGTGTGCGCACAGGTGTGCTGTTGATCATGCTGTCAATCCCCGCCGAGATGATCACTGCCGGTTTAGGTCCCTGAGTGAGCGCCGCCGTCGTTGGGTGATCTCCCGGCGATGCGAGATAGCGTAATTTCGAGCTCGGCTGATGTCTGTTGAGCGTTTGGGGTTAGTTCGGTAGTAATGCCCGAACCAATATTTCAAATTGAGCAGTAAAATTGGTCAAGCGGTCACTACGTTTGCAGAGCACCATGATGGTCAGTCTGCCTCCGCCATGTTGGTGTCAGTGCATGCCATCGCGTAGGTGCGTACCCCGTGTGCGAAGCGCCGTCAAGTCCGAAGTACCGAGCAGCTGTGATTGATCCGATTACAGGCGAAAATCAACTACATGCGCATATGGAAGCAATTCGAGGCTACAGTCTCCGTAATGCAGCTTTGTCTCCTGGAGGAAGCAGCGACGAACGGAGCCGAGCAATCTGGCGCCGTCTTCCTCCATACGAGGACCATTCCACCGTAGTTGGAGCGCATCGAAACAGGAAGCTAACGCAGACATGACTGCCACCATTGCCGCTCTACCGGGGTGAGCGGCCATTGCACCACATTTGGTGACCAATTGGCTTCCCGTGGACCACATTGTGCGTTGTCTGCGGGCGCCATGTACCGTGGGTGTCTCCACCCCAGGCGTCAAGTACGTTGTCTGCGCTGAGCGACGCAAAGGGATTAGGAGGTCGCCCACATTATTCGTCTGGGCTGTGCCTGTTAAAGTCCAGTTCGTGATAGCCACTGCCGCTATCGCCATGAGTTCGGCACGTAAATCCAGTACTGCAAGTCCACCAAGTGAGCGTGGTAACGACGCAAGGTCGGCGTTCAGCCACGCTCGCGTCCCTTTCAGTTCCGCAGCAATACTGCATGCCAGATGAAAATTTTGGTCATTCAGGCAAAACGGTTCAGCGTCCACGTGGACGGCCACACATGACGGCCGATGTAGAGTAGTTTGGGGGCAATGACGGCACCCGCGATGAGGCTACGGTGATCGATGGTCGTGGTCCTTTGGCTGGCAAGATGCAGTCTCGTAGCGAGGTGCTTCTCGGCCAGTTGCCATGACTTCTCCGTGTCAGGCCGACTTCCAATTTGTATACCAAGGTAGCGCCCTGTAATATCGCATTTCTGATGCCACAATGGCGCAGGCAAGGTAGACGAGTCGACGGCGACATCGAAATGCAGTGCGATCACCATGGTCTTCTTTGGATTTAGGCAAAGTCCAGTTGTTCTTCCAAATATCTCCGCTAAATCCAGCAATGTGGATAAGTAGCGCTGGTCGCGTAGGTATACTGCCGTATTGTCCGCATATCCAGCCACTCGAAGTTCAAAAACCCAGTTGCGGTGGTGACCTGAATGCCCCGTAGCCCTGGGTGGCGGTCTAGCTCTCGGAAAATGAGTCCATAGCGAGGATAAAGAGGAGCGGCGCAAGTGGGCATCCCTGTCGAATTCCGCTGGCCACGACTCCCATCCTGGACTTAGTTCCATTAGCTAAAAGCGGGCCCGTGTGCCAGTATGTAATTGCTCGATGGTCCTGATAAATTGGGGTGGTAACCATGTCTGCGAAGTGCGGCGATCATGTACCTCCGATCCAGTGAGTCATAGTCCTTTCTGAAGTCCAGCACAAATACCAGCGCTTTGCGTTGACCTCATCCATCCTCACCATGGTTTGCGCCGCTGTATACAAGTCCATCGTCTCGTGTATGGAGCAGCCTGGGACAAAGCCGGTTTGGCTGTGATGGATGCGGGCTTACAGCGTCTTGCTTACGTTCGTTGCAAGAATGCGGGTAAAGAGCTTATAGTCCGTGTTCAGCAGTGCTAGCGGGCAATAGTTGAGAGTTTCGGCCGGGTCTCCGGCCTTTTTACGCAGAATATATATGCATCCAAAAAGAGTCTGGAAAGATCCCTTCCGTGAACCAGGAATCGAACAGCCTTGTAATAATAGGTATCAGTGCGTCCTCGTATGTGCGATACCATTCATTGCCAAGTAGGTCGGGCCATTAGCCTTCCCATGTTTGCATTTCTTCATTGCAGCTGCAACGTCATCCTCCATTATCACCGCTACCACCGCCTGTTGCTGTCTGCTAGTCGGCTCAGACCACTTCCAATTTAGACGCCGACCGCTCAAGCCGACTCCTGGACTTCGAGCTGCCGACGAAGATAAGTTGAGGGGGTGGCTACTGGAAGGTGCGAAAATCCCTGCATACAAGAGCCAAGTGTGCTGGGCGAAGGGACGCGGGGGAAGCTCGCGACGCCCCAAGCAAGCATGCTGAAGGACAGCAGCGCTGGTGACAAGATGATCCGAGGGAAGGCGGGTCAAGGCGCTGCAGACAGCGCAAGAGGCGCTCAATAAGAAGGTGGCTGGACCGACGTGAACAACCACCAGCGTAAAGGCCAGGCAGCGAGGAGCACGTTGCCCGAAAGTGCGAACAAGGGACAAGGAACAAAGGGTCCGAATGAGCCTAAACGCTCCCCCATGGAGACCACGGACAATAAGATGGGGAAGATCGTCTCAAAGCGTAGTGGAAACGCCAAGCAAGGAGGGAGGCCTCGAGTAAGGGACCATAATTTTCCTCTAGCTGAAAAGTATCTACAGTCGGACGTGGAGCCATTGTATGTGTGGCCAACCACACTGCGGCTGAAGGTAGCGGCAGCAGACAAGCGGTATGCAGAGTCCAAGGTCAAGAGTGAACTAGAAAACAAGACGTCGGCGACGACGGTCACGAGAGAAAAGTGGACGGACGAGATCAAGGCAGCGCAACAAGCGCACTACGAGGAGCTAAGGAGCTACTGCGAGCTCGCCAACAAGGAACACCAGGTGTGACTGGTGCGACTCTTGAAGGATTGGATCCTGACAGAGAAACTGCCGCAGAAAGAAGTCGAGACGAGATGCATTTCAAGGAAGAGCTGAAGGAATCGAGGACAGCACCGGCAGTCTCGCAGCCGGTGTTTTTTCCCTCGGAGCTGTCACGAACGGTGCGCCTATGTTGGGGGCAGTAACGAACGCCATGCCTGCCCAGAAACCTATGGAGATAGACGCGGAGCATGAGAGACTGATGGCGCTGTGCCAGGCCCCTGCGAAAGCTCTAACCAAGCTCCGACCCCGAACGGCTGACGAAGAGAAGACTTTGGAGTGGGTGGTGAAGCATGATGTGGGGTTGCAACGTCCACCAAGTTTCTTGGTGGAGATCATGACGGCCAGAGAATGGATGGTCTTCAAGGACTTATGCAAGGCTCTGGGGTACCCACTCTATGCGCATTTGGAGCCGGGCCACTTTTTCAGCGAAAACAACACGAATCTAGCGCTGCTGTCACATGCGTACGCGGGGACGGCAGTGGCAATCTCGCACATGCAAGACATCTGCGCATTCAAGCAGGAGATCTCCAGGATCTCAATTCTAGCGAACAAGAGGCTCGTCAAGGTGACTCTCAAGGGCAAGCAGACTGCAGCGAAATGAGTGGGGTGGCACCTACCTCTCGCGGGGAAGCTGCTGCCGCTCGTCGACTATGAAGCCCAGGGGCGCAAGCTAAGACGTCCAACAAGATGTTACGGATGGACTTATACTTCTTCACGGCTGAAGTACGCACTGGCGTACTCAACTTCCAGGATCTATACTGGATCCTGACCAGCAAGCTGTCGCTGGGGATAATTGACATGGACCATCCGGGGATGGCAGGGTTCGGCAGCACTGACAAGCAATGGATCGTGATTATCAAAGCCGACCTCAATACGGAGAAGCTCAAGGCGCTGACCGCCATTATGTACGGAGCCGTGGAGATAGGCATATATCACCACGAAGTCCATAAAAACTGGCCGTGTAAATACTGCTTCGCCCCAGGTCATCCGACCAAATTTTGCAAAGTCCCACAGACAGGGCTCGATGAGTGCAAGCGTCGACACTTGGCTACGATCCAAGGCAAGATACGGTTGGAAACTGGACATAGTGCAGCCAAGGCCCTAGGAGCGGACCAGCTATAGTCCATGGCTCAGCTCGGCGAGCTCCTGAAGAAGGTGAGTGCTGCACCTGGAGCAATTGCAGCAGCAGCCCATGCCAAGCAGAAGAGCGAGAAGGAGACGGAGGCGAATTAGGAGACCAACGAGGCGGAGGTTGACAGGGCCATACCGTCACTTCCGGAGGACTGGATGCAGCAGCGACTGGAAGACACGCAGTCTCCGGATGACCAGGGGAAGGCGAGCGAGTCAGAAGGGATGCAGAGTGAACAGAGGGAGGTAGCGGTCGACTCAAACCAAAACACTGACGGCGGTCAAGAACCGCAGACTTCTTCGGGGTAGCCCAATGTGGAGCGTTCAGAGGGAGACATCGACATTGACGAGTGCTATGATGAGGGGCTGGTGAACGACGTAGCTGAGCAAGAGGAATACAGAGGCAGATCGCCGACTCTAACCATGCAAGATCGGGTAGGCATCAAGCAGGAACGAGCAAAATCACCGACTAATCAAGAGTTGACACGAGCGGAACGATCCAAGACCTGGAGAGCCAAAGCGGCGGTCACGCAGGATAAGAATAAAGCGCGCATTACGGCGGCTAGAGCGACCAGCGCAGATGCGCGCTACCAGCCCGACGCAGCCCTGAATTTGCTGCAGCACATGGACAGAGGCAAAGCCAATGCCTCCCTCTCACCCTAGCGACAACTGTCGAACCAATGGCAGACCAAGAGGGTGAAGGGAAGCCAAAACTCATGCACAAGCGGGAAAAAAGTGGTCACACAGCAGTTCATGAGTAGGTACGTTATGGATATCCCGAAGGCGACACGGATGGATCAAGGTTGAGCAAGTGATTGAAGGGACCCAAATGAGGCACGAGCACGACGAAGACGACGGCCGACAGGTTTGAAGGGCGGATGCGTCCCCGACATATTCGTCACCTGACGACGATTACCAATTTCTTGGGATGTCCTCACCAAAGACAGGGACGCGCCGCTACCGGTTTGGATGGCAATACTCAAGGCAATCATCGCTGAGGTAGCGGACACTGGCCGTTGTGGCTGGTTGGCACTCTATGGCTCCCTGACCAACTCTACGGACGACTTGGTTCGGTTTTCACCGGAAATAGCGGACAAGACTTTCTCGCTTAAAAATAATGTCATGAATGGCATGACCACAGACTTACTTGACGAGGCTAAGCTCCAGCCCAAGGAGCTCTACGTAGCAACCCGAGCCACCCGGTGGGTGGGGCCGTCAGATACCAGGGTCGAGGAGCAAATAGCAGTGGTCGCTAAGCATTATGCCAAGCACAGAGATAAACGGATGCGAGCCACCGTGGAGCCGCATTTCTGGGTTAGACCCGCTCACATCATGGGCATGGCGATGCACGTACGGGAGGATATCAGTCCGGCCCATGTCCACGGAGCAAGGCTTTGACATGCTAAAGGAGCTGGTAGACGCCGGCATACTGCCATTGGTGATGGTGTTGAAGCTGCTCAACACTGGGAACCACTTTGAGGCAGTGCTCTATGAAGCCACACGCAATGTAAAGTACGAAAAGGAGGCAGGCCAGCTGGTGTTCAAGTGGGCGGACATCCTACGTAAGTGCGACATCAAATTGCTGGTTTGGAGGCCTTTTGACTCGGAAAAGCAAGCTCTGGCGGCGAAACAAGCCTTAAGTGCAATCACTCGAGCGGCCAAGCTGGGCGCTGAAGTGGCCGCGATAAAGATTGACGTGATCACTGACGAAGAGATCACGGAGCGCCCAGACGACGCACCGACCGGGGAAGCCGAGGCTGGCGCGAGACGGCCCCATACCAGCTCCTATCAAAGAAAGGCAGAGCGGGACACGAATCACCGATCACGTGGCGGAGCTCTCGAAGGTCGAGAAGGCTGCAGTCCCGATCGACAAGGCGCGAGTGCAGACCGGTGACGTCGAGCAATATGACATCACCGGGAAGAGGAGAGAGGAAGGGTCCGGGTGGGGATGCGGCAGAAGACGCTGCTGTATAACTATGATCCACAAAGTAAAGCGCAATTTCAACAGTCGACGCGTGCAGAGATGGGGAGGCATGGACAGCTGGCGAGAGAAGAAAGGAAACAGAGTAATATAAACCGGACAATCGGTACAAGGACGATCGAAAGCTGGGGGTGCAGACCGTTAACATTCGTGGCCTGGCGACTCATCTAGGTGAACTGGTAGAACATCTACAGGGAGTAAAAGAGAAATACGGGCGAGGAACTCGAGACATCACTTTCGTGCAAGAAATGCACCTGCACGAAGAGGAACATGCCCATGCAGCGGCCCAATACGCATCGCTGTGGGGTTTCCGGCACACAGAGGAAGATCGGCTCTCGTTGTGGGCATCAGGTGCCGGTAGACGGGCTGGTGTAGGGATTCTTGTCAACCCTTTCGGGGCGATGCAGCACAAAGAGCCGTGGAGGAAGGACCTGTGGTCACATAACTTGATCATGTTACGTGGACAACTACGAGGAAGGGCCGTGCTACTGGTAAATATCTATGCTCCGTTTGAAGGAGCAGACAGAGTCCTGTTTTTCCTGCACCTGCGGAGCATTACGATACCAGAGGATACCTCCGTCCTATTTGGCGGTGACTTTAATTGCGTCTTGGACGCGAAGCTGGACAGGACCAGAACTGGTAGCACCAAGGATATTGAACACAAGGAGCTAAAAGCACTGATCGAGTGGTGGGGGTTAGTGGACGCCGGAGCCAGTGCCAAGCCAGCAAGCATCGACCAGCAGGCTAGGCAGCACTATGCCAACCCACATCATTCCTATCGCCACACGACCGCGGCCGGGTCCGTGACGACGTCACGGATAGACAGATTCTGTGTAACGAAGGCTGCGGCAAACTGGGTCCGCGGAGTGGAGGCGGTAGACCCACCGTGTCACACGGATCACCGAGCAGTGCTCATGGAGACCCAAGAACCAAATGGTGGGATTAGGCTGTTTAAACGGCCGAAACTTTATCCAACGCCGGAATACATGCAGACGGCCATGCATAGTTTGGTGGAGTGTCGCCTGAAGGAGTTTGCGGCACACTTGGAGACACTAAAGCCGAAGGAGACGGCGCCGGCATGAGAGCATTTTAAAATGGAGCTCAAGACCGAAATGAAGTGTGCGAAGGTTAGTGATAGAGTCAGAATGACTCGAGGTTATAGGCAAAGGATCAGGAGGATTAAGTGCAAAATGACTAAGATCGGCTATGCAGAGCAACATGGAGCTCCTGAGCGAAGACAACTTGAACAGGAAATAGAATGGCCTCAGAAATGCGAAGGGCGGGCAGGCGACGTGCGCTACGACAGCGGACGGTATGGACTTCGAGGGCCTCTACCAAGCAATTCTACAGGCGCATATGCACCAAGTATGGCGATATGTCATATCAACACTTGACTTGGCGGATGGAATGCCACGGCGAGGAGTCCACGACAAGGTAGGAATACTGTCCGACGCTTGGGCCCCAATTTTGAAGAGGGAGAACAAGAGGAAAGAGGAAATCAAGAAGTACGTCGGCAGACACAGCCCAAAAGGGCAAAGGTGGACACGAGCGAGACGGATATGCCCATTACAGAGGACGAGGTCAAGGCCTCGATCGCGCATGGCAAGATTGGGACGGCTTGTGGGCCGGACGACCTGCCCAACGATGGTATAAAGACCATGCAGACCTGCTCTGCCTCATTCTGACGCGCATTTATAACGATTCTCTGGACTTGGGCACCACATCGGCCAGCTTCCGTGATGCGTTCATATTCAGCATTGGCAAGGGCGGGGCAACGAGCAACCCGCTCAACTACAGGCCTATCGCCTTGCTCAACACGGACTACAAGCTGTTTACCCGCATCTTGACGTGGAGGCTCAGGCAGTTCATCCCGTAGCTGGTGCATCAGAACCGATGTGGGTTCGTTCCGGGCCGTATTATCCACGAAGCTATTGACATGCTCGAGGCCGCACAAGCTCGGTGTGCGAATAATGAAATGCTTGCAAACGCGCAGTGCTGCTGCTGTACTTCATGAAAGCGTACAACTCGCTTGACAGAGACTTTCTCGGCGAAGTACTCAGCGCCAAGGTTTTGCCTATGAAGTTTTGTAGGATAGTCGAGGCGATCCACACAAACACGACAGTCAGGTTCATTGCGAATGGACACGTGTCCAGCAAGGTGGACGTCACGAGGGGCATCCGGCAAGGGTGCCCGCTAGAGCCGTTGCTGTTCATTTTGGCTGTTGATCTACTTTACGACGAAGTGGAGACATGCGAGGAACTCCGAGGTATACCGCTGTCGGTGGAAGGCAGGGCCTACGGCTCTGCGTTGCGGGCTATGCTGACGACACGGCGCTGTTCTTGGAGAGTGCGGCAATGCAGCAGGTTGCGATTGAAGCGGTTGCTAGATTCTCGACGGCATTTGGGCTACAGCTAAATTTAGCCAAATCCAAGGCCATTCGGCTAAGGAATGAGGAGCCGGAGACCATGCGGTCCGGAAAGCGGGGCCGCAACGGCAACCCAGACTCAGGCAATCCGGGAGGTCCAAGCGACTCGATATCTTGGACACGTCGCGGCATCGAAGAACGTCATCAAGGAGACGTGGAAGAAGGCCATGACGGCCATGCGGACGCGACTAGCGTTGGTAGAGGTGAAAAAACGTCTGTGCAGCAGCGGGCGGCGATCGCTGCCGCGATTGTCATGCCGAAGATACTGTTCGTTGCGCGGCACTGGTGGCGCACGCAGCAGAGCATAAGCAAGCTGACTAAGTGGATAAAGAATTATGTACGGCGAGTCAGTTTCACCACGCCTGGCGCGCGGACAATGGGCTGGATGAAGGCGAGGCCGGCGGAGACGAAACAGTCGAGGGGGGCTCGGAATGCCCAACCTTGCCAGGGAACTCATCGCGATAAGCGCAGAGGTGGTCGGAGCCTGGGTAGCCACGGCTGGCAAGCAGAAATGGCGGGTAGGAGAACTGCTGCTGGAACGAGATGGAGTGGGGACTCACCATCTGATGCAGAAGACCCACGTGCCAACCGTAGCCATTAAGAGTTCTCTGCGAGGGACTGGAAGGCCTTGGGCGGAACATCGACTGGCGGGAGAGGACGGTGGACGAGGGGATGGCACACAGGGGATGGAAATTTGGCGAATGATGGGGCGAGCCAACGGGCTGCGCTTTTGGTGGGCTCGCGACGGGCTGCATAAAGAATACACAGGAGAGCTACTAGTCTAGATGCGGCTGTTGATTATGGAAAGGCGGTCAATGAGAGGCTGTTGCCTGACGCCTCATCTAGCTGAGCTGCCGCTCCGAGACTGCGTCTGTGGACTGTTGCAGACGCGAGAGGGTGCTGGAAGGAATACAGAGGACTAGTGGGTCATGTAGCTGAAAGCCGATTGAAGGACGTGCTAAAGATCAAATGGAGGAAGGGTGGTGAAGTCGTGGTAGAGCCAAGTGAGCAAGCGCTGCCGCTGGCAAGTACGCAAGCTCGGCTTCTGCATGAGCTGGGCCTGTCACTGCTGGCAGAGTACCCGGGGTGCTCTCCAAACCGCCAGGCGAGGACATGCTGCATGAATGTCACCCACTTACAGACCCGCACCACGAGTTCAAGGTCCTAGTCCCGAATGGACTGCGAGTCGAACACTCGTGGTGCAGGGTCACACATGCGATGGAGTGTGGAGTGCGAAGTGGTTCACTTGGCGCACAGATACATGTAGCAGCTATACTGGAGGTCAACGATTGGGTAGTCCAGATACCGCGCCCACCCGTGGTTAACGCGCAGGAGGGCCATAAGCGTAGATGGCTGGTACGGCGCTGCCACTACAAGGACTCACAAGACTTGAAGAACAAGGAGAAGGTGAGTCACGACATGGCAAAGATCGCAAAGTGATGGGAACGGGCAGACGCGCGTACTGCGAAAGCATTGCGCGGGTTGGCGTGGAAGCAGATATACAAGATGCCAGGAGTCACAGCATACCAAGCACAAAATCTAGTCCGCTTCAAGCACGGCAAGCTGCAGCTTTGGGCAGGTACAGAGCAACGATTTCGCTGCCAAGCTGAAGGTTGTCGCAATGAGCGGAGCGTTGGGCCGGCGCACCTGACATGAGCGTACCCTAAAGCGCGGAAGCTCTGGAAGGCTGTACTGGACGGATGGGGTTTTGCGGACGCCGATAGGCAACCTGAGAAGAGGGGACTAGAGGAGATTTTCGCGCTCAGGTTGGGCGCCACGCCGGCATGGCTAGTTGTATAGGCCGAGGGTCAAGCCTTCCAGGAATGGGAGGAGCTGTATCCAGTGGTCCAAGAGCTCTGGCAAGTCACGTGTGCAACCATGATTTCGCTCATTTGGAAATACAATGGCCAACGAGTGTGCCACGCCGGAATGCCAGTGCAGACGCTGCAGAGGGCGGTTGCAGGATTGAAAGGGGTTAGTGCACGCGGCCTTCAAAGTCTATGAGGCGGACCTGCATCCGTTCACACAGAGTACAGAGCCTAAAAGGCAGGTACTGGGTGCGACCATAAACCACTGGGTGGCAATTGAACAACCCACATACAAGACAATGAGAACTGAGGTGGTGAGTGTCGGCTTCTTCGACGGCGGCTCGAGAGGGAACTCAGGCCCAGGCGTCGGTGGCAGCACCATCGTGGAGGAGGCAGCGAATGGATCATGGAGGGTGCTCTGGGCGGCAGCCACAGCGCTTGGGGCTCGAACCACGACTATTAACGAAGCGGCGTTCGTCGGAATCCATAGACTTTTGGTACCTGCCAGTACCAAAGGGTGGTGAGGATTGCATGTGGTCGGCGATAGTGCTTTGATCCTGCGGATGCTGAGAGACCACAAGGCGCCAAAGTCTCGGAGCCGTATCACTGGTACAGGTTGGCAAGGCAGGTTGCGAACAAGATAAAGGTAGCCAGCTAGAGGCATCACTTTTGGCAGTACAACAAGACAGCCGATTGGCTGGCGAACATAGTGATGGATGATAAGTGTAGTAAAGCGCGCGTCTTCGAGGGAGAGGAGGACACAGCGATGTTGAGAGAAGGGTGAATGAGAACATGGTGGGGGACATTGAAGAATGGAGGAGGATAAACAGAGGTGGCGGAGAAGGCAACCTCGAAGGGGCACCAGGTCACGGGCGCGTTGAGGCAGAAAATTTCGCGTAGACAAAACGAGTAGAGGAGGACCCTAGCGTGCATATATTCCGTGTGGGAATGGTTATTCGACGTTCAGCGGGTAGGCGCCAGTAACACAATATACCACAAACACACAAAAAATAGTCGGCTCGTGCCCATTCATCCAGTGTGCCACCTCCGTCACGTCCGCTGAGGTTGTAGTTGCCTGTCGTAGTATCGGACTCCAGGTGTCTGCAAGTATGTCCGCCTTGTCATGTACGTCACGTTGTGGGCAACCGTCCACTTGCTTCAGTGCAGAAATAGTTTTATCACCAAATTTGCTCGACACTCGTCTGAAATTTTCTCTCGTCGTCTTCCTTCCTAATGCGTGGCCGCAGAGAATAGACGGCGCTGTCTCAATAGCTTGGAATCCTTTATCAATCAGCTATGGCAGTCCGTAAGCGGGCCGCAGGCGTCCCCCTCAACTTCCGCCAGGGACATCGTATCAAAGAGGTCCGTTATGCTTTCCACGGTCGGTGGTGTCCCGGTTGAGTCAGCAGTCAAGCGCCGTTGTTGTCGGACGAGACGGCGAAGGATCGGCTTATAGGAAGATCTCGAAGAGCGCCGCTCCTGCTGAACGATTCTGAGAGTGCCAGGAACTATATCTTGCTTCAGCTGATCCTACCATTCGATAATATGTGGCCGCCACCACATCCTCCGCTGATAGGCGTTTATCTGGTGTACTCTTCCACCGCGGTAGCCGCATACGCCGGGGCCGGGTGCACTCGTGGAGGATTTTTAATACGGGTCGGGTTGTCCGGCAACTGAAGATGCATCTTGACCCCTATGTGATCCGCCGCAGTTGCCTGATTTACTAGCTCAAAACTGACAACCTATGCCCACAGTGCCACCGACACATACCACCTTTCCAGACGAGAAGAGGCCTCTCCTCCATCAGGCGACGGGTAGTGGTAGGTGTGAGTTTCTTGGTGATGATGGCGCAGCGCAGCCGCCGACCATTCTCTAGGTCTGGACTGCTCAATCATGTCCGTGACCCCCAGTGTGCAAGCAAAGTCCTGAGCCCTGGTGAATCGCGGTTGGACCCGCTTTAATAGCTTCGGTCGGCGACCTCGTCGAGAGTACAGTTGAAGTCCCCACCGACAGCCAGCATCACCCGGTCAGTAACGGCAATTTCCGCGAGCGTCTGAAAAAGTGCTTCGCGTTGGGCTTTTGGTGCGGAGCATATATGTTTACAAATAGCAGCGGTTTCAAATGCATCCGCCCTTGTACCGCCATAAAGTGAGGCGTCCACTGTTAATTCAAAAACAAATGGTACATCAGTGTAATCTCCCTACGGTTCCACCGAAACGGCGACCCCAACTTTCGCATCGCAAGACAGTGGCTATAACAAGCGGTCCGGACAACCAGGACCAGTGCGAAACCCCCATTTGTGCAGCGTAAGCGTTAGCGGCTCTCGGTGTCTCCGCGACCCCTACATGCGTTTCTTGAAGCAATTAAATACCCTGGTGGCCATGCGAGTCAACATTTTTGAATGATCGAAACCATTCAGAGCGGCGAAATCATTCACGTTTTGAGTCACACATCTAAATGTTCGGTCATTTGAGTGCAGCAGTGCTTGAGAACGTCCGGAGGAACACTGCTTCTTCTCCTGTGCTTTGCGACAGCGGACAATCTCCCGGTGTGCCGCTTAGAATCGCTTTCTTGCGCTACGCGTCATTTCGAGCTGGTTTTGTGTTGGGAAAAAGTCAAACATTGTCGGCTGCTTCCGTCGGATCCTTGGTCGAGTAGGAACTCGACGTCTGCTGCCTCCATGAACTTGTGCGGCAGAAGGCGATCGCGGTAGTCGGGTACTAGCAGCTGCGGTGCGTGCCTCCTCCCGCGAGTTTGTGTTGCCCATGTCTTGCATCGGGTGAGGCTGTCCCCATGGGCGAGGACTCGAGGGTGTGAGGGTGTGAGTTGCACTTAGTTGCGCGCTGGCAGAGGTGGCAGGACAGGAGCGTATCCTCCCATTGTTCCCACGTCAATACAGCTGGTACTCGCACTGCGGCACTCCAGTAGGCATCCGATTGTGCCTGCTGGCAGAGATGGCGCAGGATGGGGTAGTCTGCATACCAGCGTGCTCGTGCCCCAGCAGGCACCATCCCCATCGACGTCGCTCGCCATTGTCGAATAACGTAGGGAGCACATGCAATATATATTAGGCCTCCCAAGGTTTGGTTTCCGGCTTAGCAAGGCCGCACTCCGCAGCCGTCCAGCGCTCAACCCTTCAACCCTTATCAACGTTCCCTGTCATTTTCCAATTATGATCCACATCGGCAGTGGATATTAGGGAAAGCCATTCTTGGCAAAACTCTTGCATGGCGGCCGGCCGCGTCGCATCTTAGCCCAGTCTTCTAATGGAAGCAGCCTGTTCAAAGTTCTCAGCACCACCACTGCTGCTGCAGCGCAGGGGTCATGCACTTCACCTCCAGTTCCGGGTATGGGAGGTATGCAAACAGGTTCCTCAGCGCATGTATGGCCTTCCGATCCCGTAGTAGCCACTTTATCAGTGTTTCTAATGACCCAACATGAGCGTGATCACTTGGCAGAGAATATGTTCTGTGATATTGCTTTCGCCACGCAGCTAAGGCTCCATCGTTGGCTTCTTGTGCCTCAAGCAGTTTCCCGCGTTGGGCAGTTGGGATTGCCTCCGAGTCCGGGGCTTGTAGCAGGGCCGCATACACGCCAATATCCATGCGCTGCCTCCGTAGGAGCGGATATCTGTGAGAAGCGGTTACAAACCCTCGGTTATAGGAGCAAGGGCGCCTGCCGTGGGTGGGTCCATACCAGCGTTTCTGTAAATTTGTAGCTCCGTCGCTTCCATCCGAAGCTGGAGCTCCGTTTCCTTCAGCTCATGATCACTAAGCCGCGTCCATCCCAAACGTAGATGGGCGATATCGAGTCGCTGTCGACTGGTCAGGCACTCGTGCAGAAGAGCATTGACCTCATCTACATCTTCCAGCAAGTTCACCGCACCTACCGCAATGATCACCTCAAAGCCTAAATCGTTGTCTGAGTCGACCACCTCAGCATCAGTAGTGGCATGAATGAATTCCTCCGCCCAGTCAAATTGGTGGGTCAACTCCGCAGCATACTCCAGGTCGCCTACCGCTTGCCAGCGGTAAAAGAGGTCGCCGTGGCTAACCCCATAGAAATGGTGCTCCTGATGTTCGAGGAGCATCATGGTCGGGAGCACATGCAGCCGGCCGCAAACCTTAAGATACTTGTCGGTCATGTCATCCAACAGCGCACCATATACCCCACTCTCATGCATATCTGCGGCTACACTGCGGTCCGACGGCAGAATATGCTTCCTGTAGCTATACAAGTGGGCATGCCTGTCCCCATGTTTGTTCATCCCGAAGACGATCACAGGCTGGCGAAGGTACGGCGCCATGGCCCGCAACACCTGGGTGCCTGCCAAGTGTGTACTGGGAACCGGTGCCGCAGTGGACCGTTCGTGTTCGTGACGAAGATGAATGCAGAGTTGCGCGAGCGTTGCTGCAGTCGTATCTGGAAGCGGACAGTCCGGATGCAGTCGGATCAATTCCTTAGCTGGGTCGACGAGACCGAGCTTGCAATCTATTTGTAGGTTCGCAATCATGATAGTATAGACGTGCTGCTTGATGCTGTTCACGTCCGGTACGACGCTTGCCGTTGCCGTCAGCGGTGAGGACGGGTGGTTTATCGTCGTGGCATAGAATGCGTGCATTGCACACTGACCAGTTGCAGGGACGTTCACCTCTCGTCCGTCATACCAGGTCAACCAGTATGCCGGTTGAGTCGGATTCCGCGTGGAAGGCTTTGTAGCAACGATGCTGCAGGAAGCGGTCGACCCCACGCTATCTTGTGAGACGCCCCCCGTCCGTTTTCAAACCTACGGCATGAAACACGGTGTCAGAGGCCAGTGAATAAAGAAAGTTGGAGCTGGGTGTCGGTGCCGTTGCTGTCGAGGAAGTGGGGGCCGACGATCCAAAGTAGCACCACAAAGGTAGGGAGCTGGTTTCCACACGCGATTGCAACATGCTGCCGTTGGCAGCCACCGTCGCGCAAAACGTTTTGTGAGGGGAAGGTTCGTCTCTAACTATGTCAGTCTTTACTTCTCGTTGCCGTTGCGATTCATGATCGGTATCACGCCGACGCTGATTATCGCGAGTCTGTTGTCGCTATAGCTCTGCGCCCCGCGTTTCAAGTTCTGCCAAATTCGAGAGCGAATAGCCCTGTCCCTGATGCGTGTTAGCTGCTGGTTCCGGCATCTCCGCATCAACTTCGCTCTCGGCTTCGTATTCTGCCATCTCCTCGTCCCTGCCCACTGCCACAGGCGCCGCGCTCTCTGCTGGTCCTTCCACCTCCATCGATAGCGATATGTCTGGCGGAGTCAGGTTCGACGGATAAGCATACGGTGCATCATCTCCCCCGACATCACTACCCGCATCGTCCTCACCCTCCGAATCTTCGAGCAGCGCACTGTATTGTCCGTGTAACTGATCAGCACGGAACCGGTCAAAGCGTATGAAGTTTTGGTCCCCATACTGCGACCAGCAGTCCTGTGTCTTCCTCCCGTTGCAGGGGGGTCTTCTCGAGCGTATGTTTCTTTGATTTCGCAGTGGTGTCGTCCGTAGTGGCCGCCACCGTTGCTTTGCCAGCGGGAGGGAGATCCCCTGCCGCTGACGTTGTCCTTGCTTTTCTTGCGCTGCCGTTTGCTCTTTTGGTTTCCACAGTTGTAAATCCCTCTCGGTTGGCACTAGAGGATTCACTATTCTCTTTGCGAAGACCGCAGTGGGCACTACCACTGGCGCCGCAACCTCTTCCAGTGCTTTTTTTTCATGTCCGCCTGTCGAGCTGTGGAGCAGAGATGCCTCAAGTTTACTCTGCATATTCGCGAGATACTGTTCCGAGCTCTGTGCATCCGCATGCACGAAAGCAGCGGATGGAGCGGTGCTGAACTTTGCCCCCTCCCTTGTAACGCCTGTGCATTGAATGATGTGTCTGTGCCAGAGCAGCCTGACTGATGCGACACTGTCCCGCGCTGTGTCTGGCACTAAGCACCAATAACAAGGAATACGCATATTAGCTTGGAAGTGGTGCAGGAGAGCAGTAGTGCTGCCAAAATCAATGTGCGTGACATTGCGCAGCGCCACAGGGCAGTCCTGTTGGTTGAACCGGACCAGATAATAGTCATTGTCTAAGATTTCCAGCGCCTCGGGCCGTGTTGCTTCGACATCAAGAACACATGCTTGGGTAATGTACGTCATGGCGAGCGCTACATCCACAATCAAAAGTTGGTTGGCGCCAAGTACCCTCTCCGCATATTGTTGCCGTAGTTGGGCTCGAGCAAAAGTCCCCACGCATGACTGATGCGGATCAGGATTGGCATCAGCAAGTTCCATAATCGCACGTTGCAGTCTCATCGTGGTGCCTTCCCAGTACCGAGCGTTTCGCCGAGAGCAGAAGACGGCATGCAGCGTGTGGTATCCATCGTATGACAGGCACTTCACATCTTTCACGAGCCGGTTAACCATCGGCCTGCCGCGCACCTTATCAGTGTTGGACTGGAAAAGCGTCTTCAGAATCGTCATGTGTGCTGGGGCTTTGCCGAGTTGTACCCCGCTGGTACATCTATTTTTAGAGTATGCGCCACATGCTAGCGATGAAAGTCTTCCAGTATGGCACGCTGCAGGACGGGCAGCGTGGCCTTAATGAATCCGAGAGGATGTCGTAACTCAAGTTCTTGGCGAAGATATGCCAGAAGCGTGCGCTGCTCCAGAGCTGAGAACGGCGGGAGATGGTCATTACCGTGCACCACACCTTTCTCCTGGGCACGGTTAGTGTTCTGTCGTCAAGTCCTGCGTGGGAACCCCCTCCCAAGTCTTGGCCAGGGTCGAGCGCAACCTTTTCTCCGCCACGGGGTGATCTACCCCGCGTAGCATAAGCGCCCAGCTGTGGGCTGGTACGCATCGCGGTCTTGGTGGCCACTTCAGCCCGGGGAGGGGTGGTTACCGCTGTACCCGTGCCTGTGTCACTGTGTGGGGAGGAGGGGTGGCCGTCCCCGTTCCCGTCCTTCTCCGTCTCCGGTTCACCTTCATCAGGGTAGTCAGAGTCCGGCGGCCGAGGTGCCGCCTCCGTAGGGTTCGTCAATGCGCTAGCATGCGCCAGCGCAGCCTCTGGCGTCGCAGGACCAGTTATAAGAGTGACCAACACTATGCTGTATACAGTTAGGTGTAGGTCGGTTTTGCTCGTTCTCTGCTTTTCCCACCAGACTGGGAGTGCTGGTGGTGGTCTCGCCACTAACCTGGGTAATCTGTACTTTGTATGGAGTGCCTTCGAGTGGAAACTAGCATTGGAATGGTGGTTATTGGAGTTGTAAGGTCGACACTGCGGGAATACGAGGATCACTTCAAGTTGGACGAAGTTTCGCCCTAGAATGTGGTTAAAGGAGGCGTGCAGAACTTTAAGGCCAGAGCTCGTGCCCGAGAACGGAAGGGCGTGCTAGCCTGTCAAGATTGAGGCATTCGTAAATGGAAGAAGTAGGACATTTTTAAGACGGCACGGAGTTCGAGTCAAACAACGGTGATGAGAACGCCTCCGAGGAGACGGATGACAGAGAGGAAACTACCGTGAGCGGGACGACAGGACGGAGGCAAGCTCCGAGCGAGCGCCTGCTGCAATACAAGCGGAGCTGCGCCAGGACCTACAACAGTCGGAGTTTCAGGTAGTACGAGGGGCATTCGGAGGTCCGGCGAGGACAACGAACGCTAAGTTGGGGAGAATGTCCCGTGTCGTGATGGACGGTGCCACGCCCGGGCATAGCAACCGTGTTCTGGGAATCCTCAACAGCCTGCGTGGGGCTGCTAAGGAGAAGAAACAAAGGTAGTTGTGGTTTTTTTCAGGTCGGGGGTACCAGGCCTAGGTATCCGCTAAGAAGTGGGAGCGATTATCCTGACCAAGATGACGCATGTTGCTCTCCGCGACTTCGGGCGGGATGACACGCCCAGCGGACATGCTCGTGGTGCGGGGGACCAGGAGGGCGACGTGCTAGGGAGGCATAACGGGTGGCATGGCCAAGGGGCCACCCTCGTGGCTGTAGAGCGAGCATTGCGGGTATAATGGATGTCACGACACAAGAGGCACGTAGGCATCGAAGAACGGGGGTCATGCCTATGAACGAAGAATGCGGCGTGCGACCGCTTGCATAAGGAATTTACTCAGTTGCGATTTCACCTTGTCTGACATTGGTCAAACTAACACGAGGGATTAACAAGAACCAGTTTCATTAAGCGTTCGTCTGTGTTCCTAAATCTAGTGTGATCTACGAATAGAGCGTTCTTCTTTCCTTTTCATGGCGCTCTCTCTTCGCGGACAGGGTTCTAACCGACACCGGCTATCCGACCCCTCGCCTCAGGTCACACATTCCACGTACTCAACTTGAGCATAGAATCGCCCCAGATCGGCCGGTACAAGAAAGTAAACATGTCGAGGACACATCCTTTTGCGCCAAAAGCGTGTCGAACGATTCGGTCCGAATAGGTTCATCTTGTGTTCACGCTCCAAATTTCCGACCGTAAACACACAATGTTTTGTGGGTTCGGATCATCCAAAGTATTGTATTACTCGCTACTACTTTTTACGTATTATTATTAATTGTATCAATAATAGTTCCTCGAGGCGAGCTAAATTTGTATTACGAAGATTATTATGAAGTATCAGATTTATATTAGATTAAATACGTTTTAATACTTTGGCACCTGGGTGTTGTGATCGATGTAGTGGCGTCTCTAGTTAGTCAAGTGATGATCCAGCCACGTTCTATCTCGCTTCTACCGTGAGTTTCTCCGTTAGCGTGGCCGCCGTAGATCCGTTAGGAGTTCAGCTCCAGCGTATCCTTTACCAATTTCATTATGTTTTAATGTTTTCGATCTAAGAAACACGATCTAAAACCTTACAATGCGGTCGCCACGACCTTCGGAAACGTCTCGGGTGACGCGTTCGTGACCCAGACAGCCACACCGGTAGACCAGGCCGACAGACCGACCAAACCGCCACGAAAACCGACACAACGCTCGTCGACAAGAATGTGTTCGCCAAGAAGACCAAGGCAGTTGCGGATGCAGCGACAACTTAGTCCCCTGCCTTCCCTGATGACCCAAACCAATTCTTCAGTGTTCAGATTGACACGGTGCCGCCGGTACTGATCAAACCGTCCACACCTGCTCGGACAATACCGACGGTGCCGAGACGCCGTTGCTCGTCTGACGCAAGCAACTCCGGCAGTGACGGACAGCTCAACGACTACACAGCAGATAGCTTGGCCCCTGCGCCGTTTACGCCGCCAACCGAGGAGGTGGCGACCTCAGCATCTTGAGGTCGAGATGCTGAGAGCTCTGCTCTATGGTGTCTATAGCAAAAAGATTATTAATATCACGAGGATGATTGCTTTTCGTATTAGCTCAAATACTCCCTTCCTAAAAACTTAGTACTGCGACATATTAATCTTGACCTCAGTACAAGTATCAATAATATTAATACACGATTTTTCAGATTATCTGAGCCTCTGGATCAACACATTGACTTGATCTAAAGCAATTTTTAAATTAGGATCGCTAGGTAGCATTAAGTTCCGCGCCACAAGCTCGAAACGACCTGGACACAAGAGGACCAACTCCGACCTCAACATTTTCGATCGATCCCCAGCTCGATGTTCGAATCACTTTAAAGATATGATTTTCTACAACGGATGTCAAAACGGATCCAACTTTCGGTCCTCGAGATGGATTGCAGAGACACTGTAAACTCAGGTTTCACCTTGGCGTTCTGAAGACGATCACTGCAAATTGCCTGCACGCCATCGATGTCGCAATGCCTGTGCGAGTACCTATGGGTTGAATCGGAAGGCTAATGCAGTCACTACGAGTGGATACGGAGCAAAAGATGCACGCCCCAGCACGGACGGGCGTAGGTGGCAATCACGAGGCTGTTGGCAGCCATCTGCAACGCGGATTATCCACGCGCCACCAGTCAATAGCGACAAAAATCAGAAACCACCTGCAAGTTGCAAGCAGTTTGTCTGTCCGAAACGCTGCATGCAGCGAGAAGCTAGGTTTGGTGACGGCCCTCGGGATACTCTATTGGATTCCAGGCTAACTAACTGCTGCAGACTGCAGACTGGACACTGCAGTACTTGCTGCTGCTGTTGCTTGCCACCCACGCCCATGCTTACGTGCTGCCCGTGGTCTCGAAAGCAACTGCGCAGCCATGTCGCGAAGCGAAAATCACCTCCGAACCCGGATTTTCCAGGATTTGACGGTGACTTTTGTCAACCCACCTTCAATATTTAATCACTTGCTACATATCCGGCAGCACTTCCCTTCCTCTTTACAAACCAGCTTCCTCTGACATCAAATATATCATCTACTATCCGCTGATCCGTTTCAGCGAGAGGGGACGGGGGCCGTTGGGGAGAGACCGACCGACAGACGCTCGACCATTCCTCGATTTGCCTCGTTCTGCGCACCAGCCACGAGCCCCACAGACTAAAAATGGCTTTTCGACGAAGCTTCTTCCTGCTGACGGCCGCACTGGCCGCCGCCGCCGTGGCGTCCGAGCAGACGGTGCACCACCACGCCAAGCACCACAAGACGGAGCCCACCGAGACGCCGGAGCTGCCCCCGCCAGCGGCGACGGCAGCCAGCAATTTATGCTCGGAGACCCCGTGTACTTTAGCGGCGACGGCAGCCAGCAATTCATGCTCGGAGATCCGCTGTACTTCAGCAGCAGCAGCAGCGGCAGCGTCGGGGACGAGGTCATGCTGGGGGATCCACTGTACTTCAGTGCCAGCGGAAGCGGCGAGAGCAACGTCGACGTGGGTGAAGAAGGTTCCGAAGAGTACGAGGAGGAGGAGGAGGAGGAAGAGGAAGAGGAAGAGGAAGAGGAAGAGGAAGAGGAAGAAGAGGAGGAGGAAGAAGAGGAGGAGAAGAAGCACAAGAAGGGCCTGATTAGCGACTTGGTCGATTCGGTGGTGGACTTGGTGAACGGCACGGAGTCAGCTTCAGGCTCGTTCGACGGCTCTGTCGAGTTTGTGGGGAGCGACAGTGAGGAGGAAGAGATGGAGGAGCTGGAGGAGGAGCTGGAGGGCAGTGAGAGTTATTCCGATGAGGGCAGCGACTCGGATGACGGAAGCGAGGAGGAGACCAAGCACAAGCGCAAGCACCACGCCAAGGGTTGGATCAGTGACGCCATCGACACGGTTGCCAACGCTACGGAGGACGCTTATGAGCACGTGAAGAACGGCACGAAAGATGCCTACGAGCACGTGAAGAACGGCACGAAGGACGCGTACGAGGATGTCAAGGACTTTGTGAACGGCACGGACTCGACGTCTGGCTCTGGTGACGACTGGGTGGACATTGATGACCTGGACGACGACGAGGACTCTTACGACTCGTACGATAACGAGACTGAGACTAAGACTGATAAGAAGGAGAAGGGCTGGATCAGTGACGCTATCGACACTGTGTCGAGCGCCGTGGGTGATGCTTATGACCACGCCAAGAACGCCACTAAAGACGCCTACGAGCACGCCAAGAATGCGACGAAGGATGCCTATGACGATGTGAAGGACTTCGTGAACGGCACAGAGTCTGCATCGGGCTCGTTCGACGGCTCTGTCGGCCAGGATGATGCGGTTGGCGACGAGAACGAAAAGCAGGTGAAGGATGAGAGCGTGGCTCTTGCTACCGAAAATGCTGAGGAGAGCAATTCGTCTACGACGAATGAGTACGCTACATACGGCGCAATTGCCGGTGCATTTGTGGGTGTGGTGGCTGGTGTGTTTGCGTTCGCTGTGCGGGCTGCCCGTAAGAAGGCGTCATCTGGTTCTGTGCTAGACGACGAGACTGTAGCCATGGCAGCGGAGGCCAGCGCTGATGAGGACGCAGAGCAGGAGGACGCCCTGGAAAACGGTGCTCTTGTGAAGGACGACGCTGCTGACAAGTCTAAGGAAGAGACCGAGGAAGAAGGGAAATTTGAAGGCTCCGTGTAAGTTCAACCCGCTATTTAGACACCTTGTCAACGTCTAGCATGCGAAGCTTTCCGTATCGTGTATTCTGAATACCATCATTACGTTTTCTTTCTTTGGCTCCTCGGCTTTGCTTTCCTTCGTTGCTCACATGGCTGACGTGACACATGGCACTGCTCGTCTTGTTTTCATCCGAAGCCACACGATTCAATTCAGAAGTGATGTGGCGTTGCAGGTACAGTAGTGGATACCGTGTCCACAGCGCTCTCGATGGGGCCGACGATGCTATTGAACCCAGTGTTTGTTATGACTGTACATTGCCTGTGAGAAGCTTCGTCATGGAGGCGAGATCCTCGACCTCGACGCAACCCTGTTCAGTCAGCGCAAGGAGTTTTCAGACAAGACTGGCTCGCGACGCTTTTGTTGGCGGTGGAGACACCCTTACGCAAAGGATGCAGCGTTATCAGCTGCGGTACTGGGTGTGTCCGTTGGATAGGTCGCATGCAGACCGCAGCGGCCATGTGCGCTCGCACCTGAGTGCGGGACTTGTCCGACGGATTTTCGCGGTCGTGTCCAACCTGCAACAGAATTCCCCGGCAAAGAGAGAATTGCTATCCCTGATTTACCTCGCACATATAGTACAAAGATACAGCTATTTTGACTCTGTCGGTGAACGTGTAGTTTGTAACCTCTCAGTTCTTATTGGTCCCACCTTTCTCCCTTTGCCGGGAATTCTGTACGAGTTTCTCTCGGAGTTCCAGCCGAGCCTCGAACAGCGTGCACCAGATCATCTGGCGCGGCGCTAATTGATTGATGGCACGACCAGTATGAGAAGTGCCTTCACTGCATCGAGTCAATGGTCGGTGGTGCCGGGGCCCCATCTTGTGCGCAATATCCACTCGGTCCAGATCAAGTAGCCATCGTGATCAAGAACCAAAAGATGCAGCACGGCTCAGCGATTGGCTGTCGTTTCATTCAGCCAATCCCAGCTCGTGTCGGTTCGGATGTCATGTGTCAAACGTGCTGAAGCTGTCCAACACCACATTTTGCGCGTCACGTTTTAACCTACACTTGGCCTACTAGCTAAACGGCCCCGCTAACGCCAAGTCTCCTCATTCCTCAATTCGCCTAGCACCAAACACATTGCTACGAACAGCCTCCAGTCCAAACCCAATCGCAACCAAACCCAATCGTCGGCAGCAATGACTCGTTCCCCACCAGCCATGTCGACGCTCTTCCTGCTCCTACTGAGTCAGTGGACGCTGCTCGTCCAGGCCGAGGACTCAGCCAGCGACACGGTCGAGTCGCTCTTCGACTCAGCCAAGGGGGTGAAAATCGGCGGCAGCATCCTCTCGATCGCAGCCATCGCCGTCGGTGCCGTGATGGTCGTCATGGGCTACCGCCTCTTCCGGGCCACGCTCTTTGCCGTGGGCTTCGTAGCCGGCGGCGTGGTCGTGGCTATGATCGTCGAGCACGTGTTCGATGACAAGTCGTGGATGGTCACGGCCTCGTGGATCGCGTTCGTGGTGGGCGGCCTCGTCTGCGGCAGCATCGTCATGTCGCTCTACTCGCTGGGCATCTTCATCGCCGGCGCGGCGGCGGGCGTCGCACTCGCCATGATGCTCAACAACTCGTTCGGGTACGACATCTACCCGAGCAACCCGCAGGTCGTACTCATCGTGCTGTGCATCGTGCTGGGCATCCTGGGCGGCGTGCTCGCTCTGCGACTGGAGAAGCCCGTGCTGATCGTCGCCACCAGCCTCTTCGGCTCGGCCATCCTCGTGTGGGGCGTCGGCTACTTCGCCGGCGATTTTCCGTCGTCCAGCGACCTCAAGGCGTACGCGTCGCAGGACAATAACGGCGACTGGGTCTACTCGATCCCGGACGCGTGGTGGGGCTACCTCGTGGGCATCCTCGTGCTGTTCGTGCTGGGTCTCTTCATCCAGTTCCGCAAGACCGGTCGCGACGGTGTGTACCACAAGTCGCGCGCACTGGGCCGCAACGAGAACGTGCAGTACATGGACGCTCAGACCCCGCCGCACCACACCAACATGCGCTATGGCAACCCGGTGGCCCACGTCTAAGTCGATGGTGTTAGGAGCACCTCAGGCTCTTACCGGAAGACAGACAGACAGAAAGGTACACTAGCACACAGACCGACACACAGATACTTGAGGCGCGACTGCAACGCAGAGCGTCCGAGGAAATGTACCACTAGCATAACAACTAGCTTAACGAGCGTTGGCTCTGATCATTCGTCCGATTGCCCGTTTTCATTCAACACGGACATTTATCACACAGCTTTTAGTTGTTTGGCGCTACCTGAAATATGTGCAGTTTTTAGTGTTGTCTGTGTCCTTTGAGATGTTTACCTGTTTGTTCATTAGCGGCGGTGGATCTCCCCAATCAAAAGCTTCTCACACTGAACACTGAATGTGTTGTTACAGGGCAGCGGACTCATCCAGGACCGCAGCTCATAGCGCTGTAGCCTTTGCGTAAGGGTGTCTCCACCGCTAAACAAAAGGTTTACGGGCCAGTCTTGCCTGAAAACTCCTGGCGCTGGCTGAACACGGCTGCGTCAAGGTGGGGCATCTCGCCTCTAGGACGAAGCTTCTTGGCGGAGACAGGCAATGTGCAGAGCATAACGGCAACAAACGCTGGGTTCAATAGTATCGTCGGCCCCATCGAGAGCGCTGTGGACAAGGTATCGACTATTTTACCAACAAATTGCAGTGCAACGCCATATCGCTTCTGGA
Organism: Phytophthora constricta; assembly: GCA_011947335.1. Taxonomy (NCBI): domain Eukaryota; phylum Oomycota; class Peronosporomycetes; order Peronosporales; family Peronosporaceae; genus Phytophthora; species Phytophthora constricta. Next base: position 44,956 of record JAAVTI010000197.1, read on the forward strand.
TTGGCGTTACTCGAGTAAGTGGCTTCGGGCGAATACAAGATGAGCAGTGCCATGTATATCACATGTAAGCAATCGAAGAAGAGTTAGTGGACAATGTAAGTAAGTGTGTGGCCCCTGCTGCTCAGTAAAAGTGTGCCCACGAAAGTCCAACCCAAGAGCGATTATTGTTGTGCGTAGCTTCCATGAAAGTAGCATAGGAGTGGCTGAGATCTCTTGTGAGGCTTTCCCCAGATCTAGAGGTGGGTATTCTGGAGCAGGGCGTTGGCAAACGCAGCTTGGACGGTTTTACTTACTTCGTGAGCGTGGAAAGATACGATCACGCCAGATTGTACCTTACCGGTAGTTGGTTGAACAACCTGTTGTTGGTTTGAAAGCTTCACACAACACACAACTCCACGAGGGGTGCTACGATACAGCTGGGATAAGACCATGATGGACTCCATCCCAATTCGAGTTGGTACGATAGGAACACAGTGCAGATCTACTTTTGCATAGAAGAATACAATCAGCAGGGGGTGCCAGCTCTCCCAGAGGTGTGCGGTAGACACAAACACTATAATACCGCGTTTGAGGAAGATGTGTCACTAGCCATAACACTATAACGAAGCCTAATGGAACCTTGTTCCTGCATCGATGTTGCTTTCAACCTGCTCATTGTCAATACGACACATTTTCCAACCAACTCTGCTGGAGAGTCTTCATCGGCCACAAAGGTGGCCAACATTCTGACACCTCGAGGACAGGACCTTGAAGTCTAGCGTCTCTGCATGCGATAGACACTCTTAGGTATTTCGTGTGAACGGAGAGGTGTCTCTTGAGTTTGCATGGCCACTGTCGCCGTCGTTCATCAATCTCTCGACGAGATGGAGCTTTGCGTTTCTTGCATACGATCGCTATGACCACGCCACAGCAAATTCTCAAGTCGGAACGCGATCGCAGGATGCGGATCAAACACGTGATTGACATTTGTGGCCCAGACCATGTCGGGGTCGTCAATGCGGCGAACGAAGGGTTCCCTGCAACTGAACGTCGGCGGGCCACATGGGCAGCGTTTCCGTGTATTGGCGCCACATTGACATTTTATCTCGCAAGCATATGTGGGCTGGTCATATTCTCGGGCGATGCTAATGCCATATGTGTAGTTGTCCCGTTCAAGTCCTAGCGTGCATGAACGCATTCTTTGACCGTATCGGATCCAGCCAGACAGATGTCGGCGCAGGCTTGCCCTATCTACCATATCTCCCGTCGCTGGCTGCTGTCACGTGCTTTGGAATAGCTGGCCTCTACCTCTTGGCCAATGTCGTGTTCACTGGTTCCGGCATGCTCATTATCCGATTCTCGCTATCGAGAAGAGCACGGAGATGGCTCGTTCAAGGACGCTTTTCGTGCTCATGCTGAGCCAAGTGGCTCTGTTCGTGTCCTGCGTGGTGGGCGAAACGAATAGTACAACGACAGAGTCAATCTTTGAACCGACAGACAAGACCAACTTGGGTGGGTCTATCCTCGCAGTCGTGTCTGTGCTCGTTGGCGGTGCGCTGCTGACTTTCGGCTACCGGTTCCTGTATGAGGCCCTTTTCGCGATGGCCTTTGCTGTCGGTGGAGTGGTCCTCGCTGTGCTTGCTGAAGGTATGTTCGTCGACAAGTCATGGGTGGTCTTGGGAGCGTGGATTACGTTCATCGTTGGTGGCATCCTGTGCGGCGGAATGGTGATGTGGACGAACCCAAAAGCAGCTTCGTCGCAGGCTTGTCGGCTGGAATTACGCTCGCTGTTATTGCAACCAATTCGGTCGCCTGCTTTATCCTCCCTGGTCATACGCTTGAGCTGTTCCAAACACTTTGCGTGGTTTTTAGCGTCGTGTTTGTCGCGTTCGACCTGAAGTTCGGCAAACCAGTGCAAATTGCCGCGATTAGTATTTTCGGTTCTGGTATTCTCGTGTGGGGTGTCGGCTTTTTCGTCGGTGAGTTCCCGTTCCCCAACAACCTGGAGAAGTACGCTGAAAAGGGTGTCAACGGTAAACTGGTCTACTCCATTCCAACCATTTGGTGGGGATACCTGCTTGGATTTGTGGTGCTGTATGCATTCGGGTTCCTGATCCAGTTCCGTAAAACCGCTCGCACTGTCATTGACGACGAGTTTGCGGGGTTTGGGCCTAATGGATTTGGGTACCCCATTGACGCTCACCCCTACGTTGAGACGGATAAGACTAAGGGAGCGCGTACTAGTGTTCCTGTCATGGATCAATACGCCTCCACTTCAAGGGAGTCCAATTTTTGCCGTCGTCATATCCAAGTGCGGCGCACGAGTCTTTCTGTCGGTTGTACTCGCGCAATACGGAGGCGATGTCAATTGAAAAGACGAGGAAAAATTTCTGGAGACGAGAGATCAATCCCTTGATATGCCGAACCCAATGGAGACGAAGACTCAGTTGAAGCCGGTGAAGAATATCTCCTTTCGTGGTGGAATGAAGATTGAGAGGGAGGTTAGGGAAGAGGAGTTTTAAGCAGGCGCTGATGGTTGTAGCAGTAGTTGAAACAGTAAACGTGGTTGCGAAATATTGACCGAGCGACTACGTGTATTAGTAGTAGAGAGGAATAACTTCTCAGCACGACAAATTTGAGCCTGATTTACCATTTTTACGAGTGTGCTCTTCACTATCCACAGTGCCAACAGTGTTGTCGACTTCAACCCTGAGGTTAAAAGAGTCGCTGTGGATAGCCAACATCTTTTAGATTGGGTGTGGGCGCTAGACCAATATCTGCAGGGTTTTAACTCGTCATCGACAACGCAGCTTAATCTTTCAGTGCGAAGCGGATGCATCACACCTTAATCATCGGATGCATCTCCTGATTCTGGAGTGGTGCATTTTAAAGAACGAACAGGTGGCCTGCGGCTCCCAAAGTCTGCGGTTGCTTTGCTGCAGTTTGGTGACGTGCGGCGGTGATTGACTCATGCATCTGAGGTTGAAGGAACGTTTTCGTCGCCCGACTCGTTTACGATCACAACAAGAATCCTTCGCGTACATTTTGGACGATGGCATCCGTTTTCTGTGGACATTTTGGTTGAGATCCGAGACACGTATGGCGACGATACTCTTAGACATTTGCGCCGCCGCGGTGTTCAACGCGACATGTCCGATCCAGTATTGGGGTCTTCGAGTAAGCTGGTCGCTGACGATCGACACGAAAACAGTTGTGTGTACGCTTTCATCAGTGCACACCGTGGTGCTTCACGCATTTCGTCCGCAGTCACACGTGATTTTTGAGAGTCAGGACAGTTGCCTTGATCGCGTGGATAAGAGCGCTTCTCAGGTCGATTTTTTCGTCGTTCGCACACCTGTCAGTCTGCCTATCAGACAGTCAGATGGTCGATTACCGGAAGTGCTAGCTTTGTTTGGCTCGTCGCAATTTCACGATGGCTGACTCGGAACCAAATGATGCCGTTGCCTATCCGCGAGCCCCTTGGAGCCGAGCTTGAGCCACAAGTCGAGCCATCCGTAGCAATGCGCCACCAGCGCCTAAACAGCCTTGACATGTGCTTTCAACGATCGCTGAGGCCCGGACAAGAACGTGTACACATGTATATCGATGGTCACCGTTCGGACTCGCAGTAGTCGACCATTTCGGAATTGACCGGCAACGAACGCCGTTTGCAGTGATAACTTCAATGTCAGTGTTGTCGCCATCGAAAGCGACACTCCTCGTGTTAATGCTTATCCAAATCTCGCTTCAGATACCCCAAGTTTCGGGTGAGATTGACTCTGCAACAAACAGTGTGGAGTCTCTCTTCGACAGAGCACAAGGCATTCAAGTGGGAGCTAGTATCCTGGCAACCGCTGCCATAATCGTCGGTGGCGTGATGGTCGTGTTTGGCTTCCGACTCATTCGAGCGACTCTCTTCGTGATTGGAATTGTTGCCGGGGGCGTCGCTATCGCTATGGTTGCCGAGCGCATGTTCGCGGATGAGTCGTGGGCGATCCTGGCATCGTGGATTGCGTTCGCGGTGGGCGGCCTCATTTGTGGTGGTCTTGTGACTTGGTTGTACCCGTTGAGCACCTTCGTCGCTGGGGCAGCGGCTGGTATCCTGACGGCGTTTATCGTGACGACCTCTTTTGGAAACATGATCTACGCTGGTCACACGCAAGATCTATTCACGCTGATGTGCTTCGTTCTCGGATTCCTGTTCGGTGTATTAACCCTCAAGTTTGGCAAACCTATTATCATCGTCACGACTAGTCTTTTCGGTGCCGGTCTCGTGGTGTGGGGTGTCGGCTACTTTGCTGGCGATTTCCCATCCGCCGACAGTCTTGAGAGCTACGTTTCGCAGAGCATTGACGGCGAGACGGTGTACTCGATCCCGCCTGCGTGGTGGGGCTACCTGTCTGGGCTTCTGGTGCTTTTCGTATTCGGTATGTTTATCCAGTTCCGCAAGACTGCTCGCAACATCACCGAAGACAGGCCTATAGGTTTTGGTCGCAGGGTAGATGTCGCTACGTACGTTGAGAAGAAGACGCAGCGCGAGTCGAATCGTGATAGCCCGGTAATGGAGGCGCCACCACCACGTCGTCAACGTCCGGTACGACGTGAAAAGAGGTGCGAGAGCAGCGTCAACCCCGACAAGTCCGTGAAGAGAAAACCCCGCACAGCAAGCGCACAAAGTCGAAGTCGGTGAAGCAGGCTCCATCTTCACCGCATCAACAGTGGGCGAATCTAGATGCTCAGGACGAGATCGTGTACTACGAGGAGCAAGTGCCGGAGCAGCAGCACCACCGTATTATACACGATAGGGAGTCCGATCTCTATGATTTCGAGTCCAACCGCGACCCGTGCCGTACCTGCGGAGACTACGTACACAAGAACGGTTCGTGCTGTTCGGAGAGCGAAGCTCGAACCAGGCGGCGCTAAGACAATGCACAGGTCAAGTCGAAAGGAAAGCTGACGTATATATATATTTAACGAGCATTGTAGTTAAAGTTGTTTGCCTTCCATATCCTGGGTAGGTGACGTTTGTTCTTTGGATGCGTCGTTGATCGCTTAGAACATACACAGCTAACTGTCCAGCATGCCCATCATGACTTGTCAAGCGCAAAGCGCAAAGATAAAGCTTACGATTTTATTACAGTGTCATCGAAACTAGGAAAGAAATCGTTACCTAAGCAAAAAGGAAAAATCGCTTCAAGCGCTGCTTGTCATCTTACAACAAGTTTTTAAACATACTGCAGCTGACGGAGTTTTGACTCTTCGCCATTGCGATGCGAGAGCTTGTGCTGCTACCTCGATCGATAGTACTCATTTGCCTGGCTCTACGTAGACACGATTACAGATCGTGCACATACATACCCGATAGCCGTTTTCTTGAGCGATCTCACTTTTCAGGAGCTTTATGGCCTCCGGGCATATTATAAATGAAAGTGATGCTAACGAGGCAAAAAACATACTAGTTCAACACTCGCCCTGCTACGTGGTAACAATCCCCTTTCGTGTGCTGGGCAAGTGAGGGGAGATCCAATCACTACCGGTAAAATAAATTGCCTGTCCGTTGCCTATCCGCGAGGCATGGTAGCATTGCGCCGACAAGGACCCAACTTTAGTAATCGCTTAGGCTCGGACGAGAGCATTATCAGTCGATGGTCGCCGTTCGGACTCGCCTTAGGCCCTGGCTTATCCGTCGGTGTCAAGTCACCATTTCGAAATTGGCCGACAACGAAAGCAGCTTGGAGAAATAAGTGTTATCGTCATCGAGGGTAGTGACTCTTGACCAAATGGAGCTCGAGATACCACACATTTCAGGAGAGATCGACTCTGCAACAAACAGTGTGGAGTCTCTCTTCGACAGAGCCCAGGGTATTCAAGTGGGAGCCAGTATCCTGGCAACTGCTGCCATAATCGTCGGTGGCGTGATGGTTGTGTTTGGCTTCCGACTCATTCGAGCGACTCTCTTCGTGATTGGAATTGTTGCCGGGGGCGTCGCTATCGCTATGGTTGCCGAGCGCATGTTCGCGGATGAGTCGTGGGCGATCCTGGCATCGTGGATTGCGTTCGCGGTGGGCGGCCTCATTTGTGGTGGTCTTGTGACTTGGTTGTACCCGTTGAGCACCTTCGTCGCTGGGGCAGCGGCTGGTATCCTGACGGCGTTTATCGTGACGACCTCTTTTGGAAACATGATCTACGCTGGTCACACGCAAGATCTATTCACGCTGATGTGCTTCGTTCTCGGATTCCTGTTCGGTGTATTAACCCTCAAGTTTGGCAAACCTATTATCATCGTCACGACTAGTCTTTTCGGTGCCGGTCTCGTGGTGTGGGGTGTCGGCTACTTTGCTGGCGATTTCCCATCCGCCGACAGTCTTGAGAGCTACGTTTCGCAGAGCATTGACGGCGAGACGGTGTACTCGATCCCGCCTGCGTGGTGGGGCTACCTGTCTGGGCTTCTGGTGCTTTTCGTATTCGGTATGTTTATCCAGTTCCGCAAGACTGCTCGCAACATCACCGAAGACAGGCCTATAGGTTTTGGTCGCAGGGTAGATGTCGCTACGTACGTTGAGAAGAAGACGCAGCGCGAGTCGAGTCGTGATAGCCCGGTAATGGAGGCGCCACCACCACGTCGTCAACATGTGGTGCGTCGTGAACGCAACGTCCGAGAGAAGCGCCAATCTCGACAGGTTGGTGAAACGATCGTCAAGCGCAAAGAGTCGATAAAGGCGAAGCAGACTTCATCCGCACCGCGTCAACAGTGGGCAACTCTAAATGCACAGGACGAGATCGTGTATTACGAGGAACAAGTGCCAGAGCGACACCATCGACGTGTAGTGTATCCGGAGAACACTAGGGAGTCGGATGTCTTCGAGTTCGAGTCCAACCGCGACCCGTGCCGTATCTGCGGGAACTATGTACACAAAAATGGTTCGTGCTGTTCGGAGGGCGAAGCTCGAACCAGGCGGCCTAAAGACGATCAACACCAGTGTCAGTCTCAACAGACAATGCACAGGTCAATCTGAAAAGAAAGCTGGCAGATATATAACGAGATCATTAATACGAATTTTCTGAAGTCGTGAAGACGCTTATTACCTACCGGTATTCTTTTTTAAAGAGAGATTCTGACCATCTATTTGGAGCTTCCTATGTATTAATATCACTCTGCTAAGATTCTGAGTGGTTCTTCTTCAACCATGACTCGTTCGCTTCTTTGAAGGCAAGCGCCATTGATCGCAAAGGCTAACTGTTCAAGTATGGGCCATCTGTCAAAAGGATTTTCATGTGCTTTTTTCTGCAGTCATGCATGCGATCTGAACACCGCAAACGGACAGTTTACGCCGACAGATCCAGTCATTTGTGTCATGACACACTCGGGCGATCCATTTCAGGTCATCCTGAAGTCGTGGCAACGCGCGCAAGTCCTCTGCTGAAGAAACACCTGCCATATCGGTGATTGAAAGTTGATTCCGTACACGTAGCAGCCTTGTGAACTTCGCGCCTTTACGCTTTAGTTCGGCAATTCCATGACAGGTCGAGCTGTGCAAGCGACGACTGCGCCGGTAACATCGTGTTATACCGCTAATAGCGTTTTCATTCCCCAGCGCACAGCAAGGTAGCAACGACACCAAATCGCGTGAATCAAAATGGTATTACGTGCTTTTCTCGTACTGGTGGTGAGCCAGCTTGCAGGGCTCGGTGCATGCTCCAGTACCGAGACAGTAACAGCAAGTGAGTCAATGCAGTCGCTTTTCGATTCGGCAGAGGGCGTTCACCTTGGTGGGAGCATCCTGGCGATGGCGGCAATTGCTCTTGGGATCCTGACGGTAGTCTGGGGCTATCGACTCTTTCGTGCAACACTCTTTGTAGTGGGGTTTGCATTTGGCGGTACGGCCATCGCGTTGGTGGTGGAGCACGTGTTTGCCGCCGATTCCTGGGTAGTCACAGCTTCATGGGCAGGTCTTATCGTGGGTGGAGTCGTCTGCGGTTTCTTAGTGTTGTGCCTGTCATCGTTTGGTATTTTTATGGTGGGAACGACGGCCGGGGTTATGCTGGCGATGATCCTCAACGACACGTTCGGCTACATGCTATACTCGAGCCGCCCTGAGCTGGTACTCGCGATATTGTGCATGGTGTTTGGTCTTTTAGGTGGCGTCCTCGCGTTGATGCTGGAGAAGCCCGTACTGATAGTTGCCACTAGTCTGTTCGGGGCGGGACTGCTCGTGTGGGGCATCGGCTACTTCACCGGTGACTTCCCGACGTTCAGCGATCTCAAGGGCTACGCAACGCAGGGCGACGACGGCGAGTGGCTGTACACGATACCGGGGCCTGGTGCGCCTACTTTGCCGGGTTTGCCGTGGTCTTCTTTTCTTCGGGATGTTTGTTCAGTTCCGCAAGACCTCTCGAATCGGTTACTACCATAAGCACCATTACTCTCGTCACCACAGGACCAGGAGCGCTCCGTATATCCAGGCATAACGTTAGATAATCATAAGTGTTCGACACGTTGGTCAAGGTCGATGAGCTGCAGAAAGATCGCGTAAGGGTGCAGCGGTCTCCTTTGGCATTTGTTTTCCGAGAGCGACCACGTTGAAGTGATCGGATGGCCGCGAGCGTGTGAGGCTCGACCATCTGGTGAAGATCGCTGCGACGTCACGACTGGAGCGCAACGCGTCGAGGCCCATCTCACCGTCTCCGAAGGCGAAGACGCGCTTTCGGTCGCAAATCAGCGGTCAAAGCATAGAGAGCACAGCTGCTTCCTGCCGCCGTGGGCGCTTCCGTTTGGTATCATCGTCGACTGTCCCAGGGCCACCACGCTCGTCGGTCAATATTCGTCGCGTTTTCCATTGCGATGCTGTGTCGACACCGAGGCAGCAATTGCCCCCTGGCCGTAGTCGGCTCCAAGTCGAGTGCAAGTACTGTCGGCGCTCGAGGCCGGCGCTGCTTTTGAATGAGTGGCATCGGGCTAATTAGAAGGGGGCTGACTCATCGTGTCGACATTTTTATATGCAAGAAAATCAGAACTGCTGTGCTGTGGCTACACAAAATACAACGAGAGAGATCAGCGGCGGATGCAGTCGAGTTTGGCAAATGGTATCTCATGAGCCATGGGAACGGGGCACCGGACCGAGACCCCGTTCGCAACTGCCGAGGCAGCTGCGGCTTGAGACTGTCGCGGCCACATTGCAAGCGCCACGAGTTACTGCGCCGCGTTTGCAATGAGGCCGTGGAAATCCCCAGCAGACAACATGGCGATATCGGTCGGCGATCGGTCGCACGGCAAGAATTCAGAGACTCCTTTACGCCTTCGTGGGGTGGTTACTTAACCTAGAAATATTAATAACGTTATTAACATTTTTAACAATTAAGTGTTATGAATATGTTATTAAGTACTAAGATCTTCGTGGCTATTTGTAATTTTGAATTCACGAAAGATCGCGGCCATTCGTTTCGAGTTATGGTATGCGGGTCGAGCTCGCGAAAGCCTTCTACACTGTTGGGCTTGCGTACCGTGCAATTGATAGCCCTCGCCTGCGTGAGGTGCTGATTCATTTATCTCAAACATACCGGTTGCCTACACATCAGGCACTTGGGTCTACGCTGCTGGATGAAGTCCACATGGTGAGAAGAAAGAGCTAACTCACATTCTAACGCAGCGACGTCGTGCGGAAGAAGTTGCGCGCGCGCTGCTTGTAGAAGACCTGGCGCAGCTGAAACGATATGGTGATCTGCTGCCACGCCTGACGTTTGAACAGCGCGATGCTGAAGAAGATCATACGCAGGTAGTACGTAGAGCTCACATTGCAGTAAATCATGCTCATGACGAGACCGATAATGAGCGCTTCAATCAGTTTTCCCCACAGCAACGGCGGGTCACGCAGTCAAATCAACTGATGTCGGTGCAGCAGCAACAGTGTGCTTGGCATGACCGCCAGCCCGAGCCAGTCCGACTGTTGTTTCGAGTGAGCCAGGTTGGCCAGGCTTGTGGCCTTCTTGAAGTCCTCAGCATTCTCAAACAAATGCTCGTTGAAGCCCTTGCTGATAGCCTGATGCGTTTTTCGGTAGATGCTCGACTGGCATAACAAGTTGTTGAAGTCCTCGGACGACACAGCCAGACCCTTCTTAGCAATCATGTTGTTGGTGTACTGGTGGTCATGACCCGAGGTAACTTCGATCAGGAAGTCGGCCGGGTCCACGCGAGGCGGGCAGCTAAAGCCTCGCTCCTCGAAGTAGTCCAGGATCTCTGTCCTCGGTCCGTGGTACACCATGTAACCCTCATTGATCATCAGAATGTCGTCGAACTGCTCCACCACCTCCGGTGTCGGCTGCAGTAGTGCCACGATCACGGACCCACCCAACGCCTTGCACCACGTGCGAAACGACTTGATGATGTCGAAGGTCGCAGCACTGTCCGGGCCCGTCGAGATCTCGTCTAACAGGAACAGACTCTGGCCGCCCACCAGCACCTCACCCACTGTCACACGTTTGCGTTCACCACCGCTCACACCACGCTGACGAGCATTGCCGACTACCGTGTCGGCACAGCTAGTCAGCCCCAGGATTTTAATGAACAGCTCCGTTCTGAGCGCAGCAATGGCGCGCATGGTCCTCCGGACGGCCGTTCACGCTCATATCCGCGAACTTGAACGTCTCACGCACCGTGAGCGTTGGGATGTGGTTGTCCGTCTGGTCCACGAGTCCGGCCAGCTTGATGAGGTCGATCTCGCCCCTCCCTCAGTCCCGAGTACAGGATCTCTCCGCCGATCTCTGTCTTGGAGTTATCCTGCAGCTTACCGGCCAGCACCTTGAGGAACGTCGACTTGCCGGCTCCAGGGTTCGCCAGGATCAGCGTCATGGAGCCCGGCTTGATGATGCCGCTCATCGGGTGGAACGCATGCTTGGTGATCATGGACACCTTCTGCCACGGCGTGAAGATCTGCTCCAGGTGCGAGCCCACAGTGCCGTGGCTGCCCGCTACGGCCGGTACTTGCACCGAGAATGACAAGTTCTCGAAGCGCACCTCGGGGGTGTGCAGCTGCAGGTAGGTCTTGTGGGACAGGTGGTTGTACTTCCTGTAGAAGCGCTAGAGACCGCCGTTGAGCATCGTCTCCAGGTCGTCGGCCCTCAAGGTGCTGTAGTAGTTGGTCATGGTGTTCCGCGACTGCGAGTACGGGTCCTGTAGACTGCGGAAGTTGAGCGAGCGATAAACTTTCGGCGCGTCCTCGCCGGCCTCGGGCTGCAGCAGCTTCATCTTGTCCGTCGCCACGGTTGGAGCTCTCAGAGTCGTGGCCTGCGCTCGGGATCGCGAATCGAAGAGGCGCCGCTCCGCCACAGCCTTGGCTCGTTGATGATACACAAACCATTGAGGCTGATGGCGTCCTTGTAGTCCTTGCGCTGCATGGTCACTGTGTTCTTCGGCTCCTTGCTGATGAACGCCTCGCCGCCTCAATGGACTTGTGTCAACTTGGTAAATAAAGCAAATGTGGGTCCCTTTTTACACAGCCCAGTGTTATTAGGCACTAAACAAATTGTTATTAAGCACTAATAACAGTTAATAACAGGTAATAACACACTAAATAACCACCCTACGCCTACGCAAGTGTTCTCCATACAGGCCGGGCTGGGACAGTCGCGGACTTGCCTCGTTTGCCTTCGAAAAAGTGCCAGCTTGGCACCCACGTCGTGGTTCGCGGCCCAGAGAGAGAGACCGCGCTGGCAAGGCGGCACTGACCCGCTGGCGCGAAGCCACACATTGCCCCAGCGAGGTGCACACACAAACTCGGCGTTGGCACCACGTGCACTCACACTCAAAAGCAAAACCAACAGGGCAAATATGCACAACAAACGAGCATGAACATCGGTCGAGGAAGACCTATGAGGTGGACGCTTCGACGACCGTTCCCGCAGACGAGGACGCCTCGCGTTTGTTGGTGTTCGCGTCCAGCTGGCGTATCTTGTTTCCACATAAACGGGGCTGAACGCTGCGTCAATTTTTGCGAGCCATCCAAACGATCTTCGTAAGTTGATGACACGCGCCCTTTCGCTCCCGCAAATACCACGAGCTGGCTACACACAACACCTCAACACGGATAATATCCATAAATATAAAGCACGAACTGCATTGCGCCCTTGCAGCACTCAGTCATTCTCCAACTGGCTCGGGAGTCCAGAGACCCACAAACAGAGCGTAGCTGCTCTCCACCACTGGGGCAGTGAGACACCAGACAAGCCAACCAAAACTACAAACTACAAGCTACCATGCGTCTTGACTTCCTCGTCGGGGCTGCAGCTCTGCTGCAATCCGGTCTCGTGGCCTCCCAGACGACCACGACCACCGCCACCGACGCCAACTACCCGACGGTGCTCAGCGCCGTCGGGAACGTCACCGGCCTACCAGGTGGCAACGAATTCTGCGGCTCAGCCCGCGTCCGCAAGCCTTGGGGAGCCCTCACGTCGGACGAGCAGGCTCTATACCTGGAGGCCACCGAGATGGCTGTAGCCGACGGTGGCGTCCAGGAGTTCGCGGCCATTGCGGCCGACGCTCTCGGCCAGGCTCAGGCCGAATACTCCTGCGGCTTCTTCAGTTGGCACCGCCGCCTGCTCCTGGCCTACGAGTCCTATCTCCGAGACCTGGACGAGCGCTTCGCGTGCCTCACACTGCCCTACTACGACGTGCACACCGCCTACATCCAGGCGGTCAATGGTGAGTGCAGCAACATGTTCGAGTGCAGTGGCATCTTTGACGCCTTGGGCGGCGGCGTCAACTCGACGACCACCGAGATGCTCACGCTTAACGGCGTGGAAGCTACTGGCTATGCGGTGGCTGGAGCCCCGTACGAAGAGGCTTGCGACGACGACGACAACTGCGGCTTCATGGTCCGCGACGACCTGAGCACCAAGACGGTGCCCAGTGCGGCCAGCTTCGGCACGTTCCAGAGTGTGGTGGCTACGTCTGGGGACTATGCAGGATTCCTAGAAGGGATCCAGTATGGTCTGCACAACGAGGTGCTGGACGCGGTCGGTGGTGCGCTCGCCACCGCGGCGGCGGCGAGAGATGTGCTCTACTACTCGTGGTACTCGGCCATTGACATGTACTTGCACGTGTACCATCTGTGCCGGATCGGTGTGCCGTTGACGTACGACCAGATTGTCGAGTCGCTGGAGGTATACGCCAATGAGACCCAGACGTGCGGCGGCGTGGACGGCGTGGATGCCACCACGGCCATCATTATGAGGATTACGGTGGATGGAGAAGTCGTGGACGCTACCCAGCACCCGACGCTCGGACAGTACTTTGGATACGTCGGTAGCGACAACTGGAACTACGCGGACATCCAGCAGCTAGGAGACTACTCGTACACGTACCAGCTGCCGGAGATGCTGCGCCAGCAGATCCTGAGCAACAACGACATGTGTACGGGCTTCAACCGCGCCTTCGCGGCGACGTACACGACGCTGAACGCTGCGGCCGTGAAGCGTACCACCACGACGAAGACGACCACCAAGACGACGACCACCACCACCACCAAGATCGTGAACGGCAAGAAGGTGACGACCACCAAGGTCACCAAGGTGATAACCAAGGCGAACAGCACCACGTCGTCGTCGGCCAAGTCGACGGTCACCAGTGGTCAGCTCAAGAGCAGCTACGGCTACTCGTACCTGGGCAACTTCACCACGGACGATGTGTCGTACGGAGAGGGCACGCTCGTGTCCAACGGCTACACGGGCTACACCCCTTACTACAGCAACGGAGCTGTCACCACCAAGCACAATGGTATCATTAGTGCCAACTACTCGACTAGTTCGAGCTCGGCGACTTCGACGGCATCCAGCACGTCCGCTCGAATGGACGCCACGTACGCGAACACGTCGACGGTCAAGATGAACGTGACGGTGGGCACGAGCTCTGTCGCTCGTAACATTACTGCTTCTGTCGCTACCTCGGGTACCTACTGGGCGTGGCTGCAGACTGCGTACAACGGCCTTCACAGTCGATTTGAGGGCAATATGGACCTGGTGGCCAGCCACATGAAGCTGCTTGAGTGCTACACTTTCGACAAGGTGTACGGAATTTCCAACTACACTTCGACGTTCGTAGACAACAAGAACTTGATTACTGACCGCGTGGAGTGTGGCCAGCGTTTGGATTTGGTGAAGTCTGGTCTGCTCCAGATGGCTGTGCGCTCGTCAGACTACACGGCGAAGAGCCTCAAGTTCGCCAGCTCGACTGTCATCAAGACCATTCGCACGACGTACAAGCGCGTTACCACCCGTAAGGTTACGTACATCAAGAAGGCTTACACCCAGAAGGTGCAGAAGACGCTCGACTCGACAGAGGATGCTCTGGGCAACATCACTGTCACGTCGACCAGTGGATCGGCCAACGACGAGACGTCCACGACGGTTGTGGACACTGGCTACATCACATCGAACACGACCAGCACTGTGCAGCAGAGTGCCAAGAACGCTACGGCTGTCACGACCACAAGCAGCACGACAACGACCACAACGACTGCTGCAAATATTTCGGAGACTCTATCAGAGGCGTCTTCAGGCTCGACAGAGTCGTCTGAAGGCTCAGACACGACGAACGAGACTAGTCTGACAGGCAGCATTTCGTCCGAAGAGGGCAGTACGACGATGACTACGGGTTCGAACGGCGAGACAACCACGACCACCAAGGGATCTAACGGTAAAACGACCACGACGACGACCAAGACAACGGGATCGGGCGGCAGCATTCAGACCACTACTACTGGATCGGGGCTGCCACTACGACTTACACGACGGGGTCCGGCACATCGACCACGACGACGGGCACGGACACGAGTGGAACTACGACTTCGGGCTCGACCACGACGAAAAATAGCGGAACCACCTCAATGGGTACCACTGGCTCGACCACGACGAACGGCGGGACCACCTCGACGGGCACCACTGGCTCAACCACGACGAACAGCGGAACCACGTCGACGGGCACCACTGGCTCGACCACGACAACCGGTTCGACTACGACCACGGGCTCGACGACGTCTAAGGGTTCAGCTACTTCTGCGGGTATCACGACATCTGGTGGATCGACCACAACGACGACGGATTCGGGAACTACAACGACGAACTCGGGTACCACTTCTGGAGGAACCACGAGCTCTACTTCGACAACTACTACTGGCCAAACGACGACTGCGACGGGTTCGAACGGCGAGACTACGACGACGACAAACGGGTCAAATGGCGAAACGATTACGACCACTACTACGGGCTCGGGTGGCAGCATCCAAACTACCACCACGGGATCGGGCGCTACGACAACGACCTACACCACTGGTTCAGGAGCTTCGACGACAACTACGGGTTCAACTGGCACCACAACTGGTGGAAATTCGACCTCGACGACCTCCGGGTCCACATCTACGACAAACTCAGGCACTTCTACGACTCAGACGACTACGTCGGGTTCGTCGAACAAGGGGACATCTACCTCAACCTCGACTGGTACGACGACCCCGGGCGCTACGCCTGCTGCGACAACGCCTGGCGCTACTCCTGCTGCAACGACTCCGGCGGCTACCCCGGCTGCCACCAAGCCGAGTGCGACCCCTGCCGCCACCAAGCCGAGTGCAACCCCTGCCGCCACCACGCCTGGTGCGACTCCTGCCGCGACAAAGCCCAGTGCGACTGCTGCCGCTACGAAGCCAAGCGCTACCCCAGCGTCCACGACACCTAGTACGACCCCCGCCACTACGACCAAGCAGTCGGAAACTTGCACCGACGTTTCGGTGGAAGGAGATGCAACGTACTGTATTGAAGGCCCAATCTGCAGTGGCTCTGGTGACTCACCGGCGGGCTCATTGTGTCCCGTGAAGGGTGACGTTGCCGTGCAAGACTGCCACGAGACGTTGCCCAGCTACACGAACTCCAGCAATTGTGTGGCCCCAGTTGATGCCGTGTGCAAGAAGATTAGTACTGGCGCCTGGGGTGTGTCTTCGGATCGGCTCAAGAGAGTACTCCTGCCCCGACAAAGACGACGACGGAGACGGTGACACCCACGCCTGCGCCTACTAAATCGACTGACAAGGCTACTCCTGCCCCGACAAAGACGGCGACGGAGACGGTGACACCCACGCCTGCGCCTACTAAATCGACTGACAAGTCTACGCCTGCTCCGACAACGACTGAAAAGCCGACGCCTGCACCGACCACGAAGGAGACGACACCCGCTCCGACCACGCCATGCCCGGAGAAGACTCCCGCGTCGACGACCAAGTCTACCCCTGCCCCGACTACCGTCATTCCAGGAGTTACCCCTGCTGCCACTACGCCGTGCCCGGAGAAGACTCCCGCGGCGACGACTGAGGTGACCCCGTGCCCGACGACTATGACGCCTACGACGACCCCAGCTGCCACTACGCCATGCCCGGAGAAGACCCCCGCGTCGACGACCGAATCTACTCCTGCCCCGACTACCGTGATTCCAGGAGTTACTCCGGCTGCCACTACGCCGTGCCCAGAGAAGACTCCGCGACGACGACTGAGGTGACCCCGTGCCCAACGACTGTGACGCCTACGACGACTCCGGCTGCCACTACGCCGTGCCCGGAGAAGACTCCCGCGTCGACGACCGAATCTACTCCTGCCCCGACTACCGTGATTCCAGGAGTTACTCCGGCTGCCACTACGCCGTGCCCGGAGAAGACTCCGCGACGACGACTGAGGTGACCCCGTGCCCAACGACTGTGACGCCTACGACGACTCCGGCTGCCACTACGCCGTGCCCGGAGAAGACTCCCGCGACGACGACTGAGGTGACCCCGGCTCCGACGACCGAGGTTCCGGTTACGGAGGCTCCTATCCCCTGCCCGACGACTGATGTGCCTTTAACGGAAGCCCCGACGCCGAGTCCTACGACTGTCACTCCTGCCACAACGACCCCGTGCCCTTCGACTGAGAAGCCTCATATCACGACTGCAACTCCGTCGAAGACAGGAATTCAAACTTCGAGCTCGACTGAAGAACAGCAACAACAGCAACAACAGCAAACTGTGACCAAGTCTGAGTCCGAACGACGACTTCCAGCACGACTCAGCAGCAACAACAGGAGGAACAGCAGCAACAGCAGCAGGAGACGGCTTCCTCCTCGTCTACCAAGCAGTTCAGTACGTCGTATGCCACCACTTCCACCGCTGATGCGGCAACGGTTGCCTCAGGTGGTGTGGGTGCTGCCGGTGTTGCGGCCATTGTTGTCGCTATCTGTGCCGTCGTTGCGATCGCGGGCTTCGGAGCCTACAAGATGCGTCAGCGTGCCAACAACGGCGACGTATCACCCAACGCGTACTACAGTCAGCCGGCGACGCCAGCCTCCAGGTCTATCACCTTGTAAGCGCACGGAGAATCCAAGACGCTTTTGTGCATGTGACGAGATAGCCTCTTTAGTGGCGAGAGATGGGGAAAGCGACAGAGGACAGCAAGACAGCTACCCCAGTTGCTGTGCATAGTTTTGTTTACAGCTGCAAATAGAGGCATCGCCAACTTTTCTATCAAACTCCGTGCTCGAGGCCAGTGCTCGCGTTTTCACCAGCAGATCAGACTTCAATCTGCTGCATATGCTAAGCTCAACAGGACCCTTCGTGTTCATGCTCATGCTCGGCACCGTACGAGAGGCTTGATGGCCTTTTCCCTCGTGTGCTCAAGATCTCAACATTATTACACGGAGGACATGGTGACCCCCTTTCAGTCTACTCACCAACCACGGCGGACCTCTTCGTGTTCAAGACATCCCACCGACGGGCGAAGGAACTGGTGAACCCCAACGGTAGCAGAATATCCAGTCGGTTCAGCATAAGGAGATAATGTCTCCACCACGGACTTGTGCACCGCATATTTGACGGTAACTACCGGAAAATGAGACGACAGTCCAGCGGAATCTGTCCTGATAACCTGGATCTTGAGGTGGTCGCTGCTTCCTCTGCTGTGCTCGTTGGGTGGTGTCGACATAACTCGAAGAACTGGGCACCCGATACAAACGCGTTGGTACTGCTAGCTAACGTGAAGACAATTTCTAAAGAAGTTCATAGTCCGCATGCTTTCTCCACTTGTGTCATCGTCGAGCTTTGCGCTTCAACCCACTCGCATCACCACTTGTACCCGCGGTATTACTACGACGTAGCTGCACCTTCACCCTAGTTTACTGTTCGCGCGATTCCTAGTGTACCTGTTACTACAGTTCACTGCGGAAGGAATGAGCTGGACAGATCGTGCAGTTGTTTGCATTCCGTGCCCCTAAGTCCCGGTGCTATCTTGCATCGGTCAAGTTCAACCTTGTCGGTCTTCAGTGGAGACCAAGCAGCGGCAAGGGTGGAGAGTCTTCACCCTTGCCGCTGCTTGACCTTCGATTGCAATCGTCATTTTTCAACTTTCACCTTGCGTGGCAGTTCCATTCAAGCTCAGCTGCAGCCTGCTCTACCCGTGTCGGTACAATGCGCATCCTCCGTTCGCTTACGCTAAGCCTAACTGCAACACTCTGTACCACGACACTACCTATCGCCGCAGCCGAGCAAGCCGTGGCTCAAGTTGGTGGCAATGAAGCCTGTGGACAAGGGCAGCGTTTGCGCAAGGCGTGGTCGAATTTCAGTAGCAGTGAGAAGAGTCTGTACCTCGAGGCTGTCGATGTTGCCATGAAAAATGGAGCTCTCAACGAATTTTCGGCCATTCATGTCGAGACGAACGGCGAGACGCAGGCTCATCGTTCGTGCGGATTCTTTTCGTGGCACCGCCGTCTCTTAGTCGCGATGGAGAGCTACCTGAGAGACCAAGACACCAAGTATGCTTGTGTGACGTTGCCATACTACGACGTGCAAACAGCTTATGTTCGCCAAGCTGCGGGTGAATGCAATAACTTGCTGGAGTGCTCGGATATCTTGCAAGAGATCGGCGGTAACAAGGCGCGGAACCAAGAGGTTGGATTAACCTTGAACGGCCAGACAGCCATGGGCTTCCCAGTCACAGGTTTCCCGTTGGATGACGAATGTGACGACGACGGCAACTGCGGCTTCAATGTTCGCAGCGACATGATCACGAAGCCCGTGCCGTCAGGTGCTGGGTTTGCTTCATTCATGAGTATCATTCACAGCTCCAACGATTACGCTGCATTTCTAGAAGGCGTTCAGTTTGGCGTGCACAATGAGGTTCACAATGCCGTTGGCGGCGTCATGGCCACTTTTGCCTCACCGCGCGACCCGTTCTTTTACTCGTGGCACGCTGCTGTCGACATGTATCTGCACGTGTATCACCTGTGCAATTTTGGAGTGCCGTTCACCGAAGAGCAACTTCTATCTTCATCGAAGGCGTTTACCAAGGCGACCGACTCTTGTGGTGGCGTATCAGGGATTGGTCCCAACGCGAAGATTGTGCAAAAGGTAGTTGTGAACGGTGTGCTCATGGATGTGGCGAACCATCCGACGCTTGGCAAGTACTTCACGCACGTGGGCGATGAAATGTGGAACTACGGCGATGTGACTCAGCTCGGGGACTACTCGTACTCGTACGATCTCCCGGATATCATGACGCAACAGTTGTTGAGCAACACCCAGATCTGTGCCGCATTCAACGCCAACCGCCCCGATCCAGACACCACTGCTCCTCCATTGTCAACTCCAGAGACGACGGCACCACCAACTTTAGCTCAGAGACAACGAGTCCACCAACCTTGGCTCCAGAGACGACTGCTCCCCCAGCGTCAGTGCCCGGTACATTTCGACCCCCTTTCACGGGCTCGAGTGGAAGTGGTTCCTTTCGCGGCTCGTACTCGGATGACTCAAGCAGTGGCAGCAACGGCGATGCGGTTTTGCCAGATGATGCTGGTTACGGCTACAACTTCACAGAGCCCGAGCACACCGGTATCTACGTCGTGGACAATTCGACCGACGGATCAACGTACAACGACACTCCGACAGATGCGAATTCCGGGGACTATTGGCGGTGGACTCAGGCCACATACGATGGTCTCTACGATCGTCTGGACGGGGACATGGACCTGGTGATCCAGCAGATGCACTATGCCGAGTGCGAGGCGTTCGATAAAGTCCACGGCATCGAAAACTTTTCGGACGACTTTGTCCAGAATTTCTACTTGGCATCGAATCGCCCCACTTGCGGCAAAAAGGTGGACGAGATCGAGTCGGGCGATGTTGTTGTAGCATGCACCTCAGACGACTTCAAGCCGGAAGCCGTAGACTTTGCCGCTGATGATGTCGTCGAGAAGATTAAGAAAGACTACGTGCCCACCACCACATCGGCGCAATACACCGAGACAGCATATTTGATCGAAGCTCAGAAGAAAGCTCGAGACATCACAGTTGACAGCGTTGACAACTATGCTACAGTGGCGCCATATATATCGTCTGCTCCGGCCTATGGTGTTGCCGATACACCAGAACCCAAAACTATGCAAACGTACGGCACAACTACTCCCGCGCCAACGACCGAGGCCAACATCACCCCCACACCTATCCCAACCACTGAACACAAACTCTGCCAGTAGTCATGGAGGATTGTGTTGTTGCTTTCTGTGTGTAGATATGATTCATGAATAAACGTCACGTTCAGTCGACTAAAATGATTTTCTCGTGCAAGCTAGGTTTGACTGACCTACAGCGGTGACAAAAGTTAGCAAGCAAATGACATATTGGTTCGCGGGCTGTCTGCCCGCTTGGTTCGCAGTTCTGTAATGTATTAAAGTAATAGTATTGGTGATTGCAGCGATTTTGGCACAAACGGCCATTAAAACTGAGCTCCGCCGTGCCTGTTTTTGTCGTGAGGTCAATAATAGACTTTCAGCTAAAATCGACTCTTAGCATACAAACGCAGAATTGCCCTGTCAGAAGGGTAATTTCGAGCGGAACAGGACCTATAGGCACGTAAAGTCGAAGTTCAAGACGCGGCAAACTTCAGCGCAGCCTTGGCTTGATTCGGGGAAAGAAAGATCGATTTTTAACTTTTGGCTTGAAGCCTGAATTCCTAGGTGGTGTTTCGACTGTATGAATATGAGAGGTCGCTAAGTCTCCCATGCGGTGGTGGGTCATTTTAGAGACGCGAGGACTTCCTTCGCGCGTTGGTGTGATATCTTGAACACGAAGGGCCACCAAGCCCCGTGCGTTGGTGCTTGAGCTGAAGCGCGATGGGTTACCAGGTCCGTCGCACTCTGGTGGGTATCGTGAATACACGAGGGAGGGCCACCAGGCCTTCTGTGTGGTGGCGAGTGTGATCTTGAACGCGAACGGGTCGCCAATTCCAAAGCGTCTTGGTACGAAACTTGTACACGCTGGGTTACCAGGCCTGTTGTGCTGTGGCGAAGGGTTGAGTTGCTTGTGGACGAAGCGTCTAGCCCGCCGCCGGACTATGCTAGACACCTGGAACCCCCTTCTTTCCCATTCTCGGGCCCCACGTGGGGGGACTTCACGTCCGAGAAAGAGATCCTCCGAAGAGGCGCTGAAGAAGATTCCAGATCCAAGTGTGCCTTAGGTGGTCGATTGCGAAGTGCCTTGCTTGAATTTTGCCCAGCCGTTCGAAGTCTAATTTCGAAATTTAACTAAGTTTTACGACGAAATCAACTCAGTTTCAGCACTCTAAAATAGAGCAAAATATCTGCAAAGGGCATTACCGCAAAAGTCGTATAGATCTGGCACCCCTCTCAAAATCACTTTTATGGGGTGCCAATTCTTTCAGCATTTTGCGGTTGTCGCTCATTGGCCAATCGATTTGGCGCATCCAGGTGGGTGGTCGGCATTGCATGTATGCATTTTTGGCGGGATAATTTTGGCGTCATATTCAAAATACTATCGCACTGCATCCATGAAGCGTGTACTGCGACGTGGGCGCCAAGACGGCGGTGGACTTTGTTGGAGTATCACGTGTTGCGGCAAATGATGGGGGCGAGGAAAGGTATTCGTTGCACGGCTGCATTGTTCGCGTGTGCAGATGGCCGCATGCTGCCACCACATTTTGGTTTGCAGGTGAGCCCGGCAATTAAGTGCATGGAAAAGTGCAACACTACTGTGAGCCATAGGTGGCGAAATTATCGGTCCAGCAGACAACATTCCAAAGAGTTAGGTTGGACTGAATTGAGCAAGTGAGGCAATACGAGGTAAGCGGGGGTCATGTGTTCTTGCGCTAGACTGTCTTAAAGTTCACAAGAGTAACGCGGTGCGGCAATGGCTTGCTAGGTGTACATCCATGGCACAGCCACTTGATGTCGGTGTTATGGATCCGTTTAAAAGCAGCATTAGAGCTTGCTACCCCGAGCTCTACTCAGGTCGTCCACTTTGATATTATCATAATTTTTTCAGATGTAGTCTCTACCATCACGTATGTATTTGCGTCACAAGATGTGCTATACATTAACATTGTTGGGGGTGTATATCTCCACCATCGGGTCCCGTGTCAGCGTTGATGTAGGTACTAGCTGAGGGCCTCCTGCTACGCAGGTGGATGCTATGATACGTTGGTACCTGTTTCGCTCGCTAAAAGCGGTCGCTCCACTGCTGGACAAGTTGCTGCCTTCGCTGCGCTCGGCAGCTGGTCCAACTTCGTTTGCTCGCTGCCCGCGGCTCCCGACGGTCTTGTAATAGATGTTTGTAGATACAGTAAATTTGTTAGCTCCACCACTACGTGTGGAATTGCGTTTTAAGTCGGCGTTGATTTGGTTATACAATAAAATGGCTGCCACCACAAACTTCCATATGTTGATCTTGACGTTTTTCTTGTAAAAAATAGTTTTTATTGAAAAAAGCAAGTCAGGCAACGCTAACCGTTGCCCGACTTGCAGCTTCATTGCAATGGCTGAGTTACTGCAGCGATGCGATGTCGCTGGTCCTGCTGATTCAGTAAACCTCTCGTTTATCCTATGCTTTGCTGCTTACATTGGTGATTGCATCGGTGTTTACGTTCGTACTTTACGTTCCACTACTTTTATTGTTTTTATTGATTGTAAAATTGGTTGTGGTATGTTGTGTTACTGAATCCCTATCCAGACTTGATCTCTAATATCCATTCCGACACGCTGTGCTAAGCGCCCCAGTCGCCGTGTGTGTCACACCAGCTACATTTCCTCCTACCGCGGGTCTTGCTCTCGTCCCCCACGCCCGGTATATTGCTACCCTCTCGCCACCACTGCTTCATACCTCCTTCCGCCAGCTCCGCTAAGCGTCTGAAGCTGCTGTGCATCTGAGAAGTTGGATCCGCCATTGCCACACTGCTGCGATTATCCATCACGTAATTCGCCAGCCAGTCGGCCATCTTATTGTGCCTTCTGTAGTGGTGGCCCCAACTTTGCACTCCTATCACATCCGCCAGCCTTAGTGACAACCTGTACCAATTGCATATCCTTCCATCCCCTTGCGTCGGCGTAAGCTAATAACCTTTGCAGCCCCACGTATTCGGCTCGTTATTAGTCGCTTTCTGCTTCCCCATGCTGTCGCCGCCGCCCACACAATTCGTGCTGCGCCACTACCCTGGTCAACTTCAACTATGACGCTGCCGCTTCCTGCCAGCCCCGGATTCCCCGCGACCCCCTTTAAAGAATCCCACTTTGGTGACTTTTGCTCTGGGCTTGGTTCTGCCGGCACTGCCTTAGCGCGCCACCGCTCCAGTATGTACCCCACGACCTCCATCTTGATTGCCGATCGCGCCGTCACCAGGTAAAGCCCGATCCGATACCGCTCGTAGGCTTCTATGACTCCCCTGTGATGTTCCGCAGAAATCCGTCCAAAGTGAGGTCCGTCCCGACGGACTCGTGTTTGCATTCAATGTTTCATCTCCATATCGTTGTGAGTGTCACCGCGCAGCCTATCGCCCACGTTTCCATTGCCACACAACACAGCTCCTCCCAATGCCCCTTACACGAGTCCCGTCCTCGTTCAATCAGCCACTGCAGCGGTTTTTTCATCCTGGACCCGAATATTTCGCGCAGCACCGCGTTCCACTGTTCGATCGTTTCGACATCCTTGTCCAACGACCTGCCCCACCGATTTGTGAAAGCCTCCCATAAGGCCCGCGCCTCCGGGCACCCCCATACTAAGTGCGCTGTACCTTTGTCCGTCCTCAATGCGCATGTTCGCCGCAGGCACTGAAAAAACCGTTACGTTGTTCCATATCCGTAACCTGTTGTGTTTTAGACGTACTATATTTTGCTTTTGGTATGCCGTCACGCCTTCCATGGAGTGCACCTGCTTCCACGACAAAGTTGGAAGCGCCACCGCGTCATAATACTCGCTGTCCCTCCATTTCTTCTCGCTCACAGCCAACTCCTTTTTGGCCTTCAGCGCTCTCTTTCCGGTAATCAACCGTCGGAAAGCGCTCCGTGACTGGCGCCACCGCCGCTTTCCAGCCCTCAGCGGCCGCATCTTCGTTAGCCACGGATGTGACACCACCCAGATTTGCTTTTGATCAACCCTCATGAAATCCGCCAGAGCTGCCTCCATCGAAGTGTGTCCCTTGTCCCTAGCGATTACCGTCTCGGTGACGCTCCACGTAAACCGCAGGTGGGTTCCTTCTCTATCATACACCTCGAAAATGTGATGTTGGTCATCCGTTCCGTGCCGTACATCGAGAAAATCATGTCTTGCGTGAAAGGAAGATAACTCCGGGTAGTTCGCCAAGAGACTTAACCCCACTTCCCTGAACTTGTGTGCGTTCGAGCTGCTCAGAGGCAGATCCATCCCCACTGGGGTGAACAAGATGTCCCTCCCGGCTGTCGCGCCACCGTCATCACATCCTTTACCATCTGGCCTTTGTTCCCCCACCAAAGAGCGGAAATCCTTCCAGTGCAATTCCCGTCCTTGGGCGTCCAGCAGCCACATATCTCTCAATTTAAGCCACATGATCGTTGTGGTGATGCACTTTCCCTTGTCATGACTCCTCTCCGCTTTGTGCTTCTGCAGCATGACTTTGAGACCACCAGTGCAAGTGACTCTCATTCCCTCCGCGCTCCATCTCGTCTGCAAGCCGTTGCTATTCTTCATTGCTTATCTCCTCAGGCCGATTAAGCCTCTCTTTTCATGGCATCCGTCTCCGGTGCTGCTAGCGCCGCCTGCAGCCACGGCCGCCCAGTCGCCCGTAGGCTTTGGCGAACCTTCGCCGCCGGCACCTTCCGGCTCTGTACTACCGGTGTAATCTCGCTGCCATCTCTACTCTGCGTTATGTTCCCACAAGCTGCTTGAGACGGTTTAGCGTAGACGCCCACTCCCCTACCACCGCCGTGCTCATGGCTAGCAATTATGTTGTCAAATTTGGCACGCCCAATCCACCCTCCTTCGCTGGCATTTCAGCCAAGCCCGCATTGATCCATCCTGGTGTGACGTGTTCTGGTACCGTAAAGCTCGCTGCCTACATAATTCCTCAATATCGTCTCCGCTTGGCGGACGAGCGGCTCTGTTGGCCATGCGTGGCGGGCCACATACATCAATTTGGGTATGATGATTGCCGAGGCTATGGCCGCTCTCTACTGCACCGTGTTAGTTTTGGTCTCCGCCAACGCAAGCCTGATCCGCAATGCGGCAAAGGCTTTGTAATTCGACTGCAGAAGCGTGGCTTCTGCAGTCGAATTTCCATACCCCGTGTAGTGCCCCAAGAATCGCGATATGTCCACTTCTTTAATAATTCCGCTCTCCTCCTGTCGCTGCTGCCTCATGGGGCCCCCGTCCTCGTTCGCCCTTTCACCAAGGCAGATGGCGACACATTTGTGGAGATTTAGTCTCAACCCTGAGACTCCTGAACATCGATTAACCTCCGCAACCACCTCTGTCTGCATTCTCCTATGGGCGATATAAATCGCGGTATCGTCCGCATACCCCGCAACCCTCAGTTCCGCTCTGAGTCCAGCCTCCTCCAGGGCCACTCCGTCCAACCCTGCGCATTGCTTGATTGCATCATACAGTAGATCCACTGCCAATATAAAAAGCAGAGGAGCCAGCGGACAACCGTGCCGAATGCCGCTGGTAACTCGTACCTTCCGCGAGAGTTCCCCGTTAGCAATGAACTGGACGGTGGTGTCCTTGTGCATCGCCTGGACTAGTGTGCAAAATGTGTCCGGGAATCCTTTAGCTCTCAACACCGCGATTAGAAATCCCTATCCATAGCGGGTCGTACGCTTTGGCAAAGTCCAATAAAAGAGCCTGCGCGTTCGCCTTCCACATTGCACCTTAACCGCTTCCACTAAGTCAATGGCCTCATGTATCGTTCGTCCCGGCGTGAAACCAAACTGCGTCTCGTGCACCAATGCCGTGATATGACGCCTGACCCTCCACGCTAGTATTCTCGTTAGAATCTTGTAATCCGAGTTAAGCAAGGGAATTGGCCTGTAATTGCTCGGATTGCTCCTGTCTCCCCTTTCGTCATGCTGAAAATGTACGCCTCCACAAACTTGCCGGAATGGCTCCATCCTGCGTACAATCAATGTACAGCCTCACCAGTATCGGCGCGATCTCCGCCGCATGGTCCTTGTACCACTCTTTGCCCAGCGCGTCTGGGCCACAAGCCTTCCCAGCCTTTCCTTTCCCAATTGCCGCTAGGAGTTATCACGGCCGCGAGATCCGTCAAGTCCCGTTTCTCCCACTTGGAACTTAGACTATGAATGTACTCCGTCATCTTGTTTGCTTCTGTCGCCTTCCTGTTCAAGATCGGCTCCCAGCTGTCTGCTAATATGTTTGCTTTGTCGTGTGGGTCGCGCTGGACTCCCGGCGTGGCACACTTCAAACTTGGGATTAAATTGTCGCCAAACTTCGTGCATATGCGGCTGAAGAATCGTTTGGTGGACGCCTTTGAGCTCCAGGCACTGTTCTGCACCACCAACCTCCGCCGTCTGCTGCGTCGCGCTTCCTGCACTTGGCGTAGCGACTCCTCCAAACCCTTCCGTTTCTCTTCATTGTCGGCGTCGCCATATCCACATCCTTTTATTTTTATTTTGAGTCTGCGTATCTTCTGCCGGATCCCCGCGTCATTCTGGCGCGGCAGTATTCTTCAGCTCCGTCATTTCCACCGCCAAGTCTCTCTTTAACCGGTCCCACTGCACCACTATCTCTTGAGGTCCCAGTGTGATAATCTTCTGTTTTAATTCCTGTATTCTAGTCTCGATTAAATTCGTCGTTGCCGCTTGCACATAAACCGGCTCTGGATAGAGCTTTGACCTTTTCTTTAGCCTGACCGCCCCTTGTGGCGCATGGAGCTCAAGCAGCACAGCCCTGTGATCTGTGTGACAAGGCGCGTCCACGATCTGTACTCCCGCACCCATTTCATCGCAGCTGCGCGTACGTAAAACCTGTCGAGTCGCGACGTTGAGATCGCCCCGCTTTCAGCTCTGTGCCTGTACGTGTGATGCGCGTTGGCATAGCTTGCGAGGTCGTGATCAGTCCGCGAGGTGGGCATATTGTGATAGCCGGTATCACCCAATCCCATCTGCTCCACCATCGCTCGCAATTCAGTCGCCCCGCTGTCCCCTTTATTGGTTTTATTGTTCACGTTGCTGCTTGCATTCGCGCTTGCATTGGTGCTTGTATAGCTGATTTTACTGCGAAAGGATTTTTATGATGCGCGAACAACTGCAGTGCTTCAATGAACAAAAGTATACGCTTGTAAAGCAGGGTAGGAGCGCCAGTAAGAGACTTACTGGAAGAACTGATTGTGTGTGGTGATTAGTACTTAGGACGTTTTTGTCTGGGGTTGTTGTCTTGGCTTGGTTTGACTTACTCGTTATTGTGGTCAGCTTCGACATGGAGTTGATGCAGTTTCCCAGTGACTTGGCAACAGTTCGCATAGAGGGACATCTTCGTGGGAGTGAATGAAATAATGATGCCTTCCTTGGGTAAGTTGGGGTTGGTTGGGCGTATCTCGAAGAGGGTGAGAGATATCACCAGTTGGTTAGTCTCGTACTTGTTGTCCTCTTGGCCGTCTTGGGGATCCTAGTAAAGTGTAGAATAGGTGATATGATACTTGTAATACCAGGCATGGAGAATATACATACCTTCTTTTGCTCTTGAATCGTTCCTGACCAGTTAGGGGTGAGATATAGCCGAAGCACATTAAGTCCGTTCTTAGTCTTTTCCGGTGTTACCAGGACAAGGCGGCCTCTTATCGTAATTGCTTCAGTAGCCGTCCGCGTAACAGCTCCCTGAACATCCAGGTTATCTTTCATGTAGTCGCGAAGCTCTAATGAACACTTTAGTTAATCTATAGTAAGAAAAACGCTGACACAAAATGTACCTTCAACATTGTCAATTACGTGACGATTTCCTGTTTGATGGCTCTCTGTTTTTGTTTAATGCGAAGCTTCTTCAGAGGTGACATGTTGACTTCAGGCTTGTCAGCACGGCGTTTTTTCTCCATATTGAATTATTGGAGAATTGAAGACTGAGCTGTGGATTGTTAACCAAAGCAGAGGAGAGATGACATGCAAAGTGAGAAAGGAGTGTGACGATGCACTTAACTGTCTTGACGTTTGTCGTTTTCAAGTTGGGACGAGAGTGCTAACGGTTTTGAATGTATGGAGTGTTCTTGAAAACGGCTTGTATTGTGTGGTAGTTAAACATGGCGGTAGATGCTGATGAAAGAAGACGTCGCATTAGACTTGCTGCAAGACGACGCCGTGCAAACGAGAGTGATATGACTCGCGCTGAGAGATTGCGTAAGCAACTTGAGTATTATCACCAGCGAAAACATCGTCAGAAAGTTGGATCGGATAGATCTGGAAATGAACCACTACTTCTTCGCCCAGTTGAAGATTCCGCTAAAGAAAAAATATTGAGGGCATTGCCGATGGCGCTAGGTGCTGAAGGAATGGATGAAGGTGTTTGCGCAGTATGTGATCGGTTTACATTGCTGAAGGACTGCCGATCGGTAAACGTAAGGGATACTACGTTTATTTATCGTATGCAGCGCTTACTTGGTAGTGCAAGCGAGGAATTACCCATGAATTTGAAGAAGCAGTATGATTGTTCCCATCTGGCTGATGAATTAGGTGGCATTTTGCTATTGCAACGCAGTGTATCTGCAAGAGGTTTGTCTGTACGCGTGAAGATGTGTGCAGAATGTAATGACAGCTTGTGTAAGGACCGCGTTCCCAAGTTCTCGATCAAAAATGTTTTTTTGTGGGCACTTTACCCACCCAGTTCGCTGATACAACGGTGCCAGAACGTTTTATGGTGCAGCTAGTCAATGTAGTGGCTTTTAGTCGCACAATGAGAGGAGGCGCTCATCGAGCTATCCGTTCTCATTGCCTTGCTTTTGACGCTTCTCCTGAGCCTCCTGCTATACTCCTACCTCGTCGTGTTGACGATGTTCAAGGATATCGTGTTGTTTTGGCTGACCTGTTAACTGATGAGCAACGTGCGAAATTACGGAAGATGCAACGTGTTCGGCGGCAGCGCGTGGAAGAGCTTCTGAAGTATTATCAGTCAGAGAATCATATTTTTGCTGATGTCATTGTCGATCATGATTTTGTGGTTGATCCAATCTGCACGGAGCAATGGTTGTATGAATCTGACCAGAATGAAATATCTGAGAGCATTGGGCAGGACCATGATCGTGTAACCGATGTTGTTGATGAGGCTATGACAGACGAGAACGCTGTGATAGAACGAAGAATGTTTTTTGTTGATGATGGAGTCGAAATTGACGTCAATTCGGATTCTTCTGTCGTTGAAATCACCAATGGTTCGTCTAAAGACCGCAATTTTTGGTACGTCATTCAAGTCGGATTGCTCGTGATGATGGAGAGCTTTTTGCCAAGATGTTTCCTCATTTGTTTCCGTATGGACGGGGTCATCCAGCGGAAAAACGACATGTCCCTGTATCAATTCATGCTTGCATTCAGTACTATTGCTCTTTAAGTTCTCGTGCGTTTGCCGAGGATGAACTGTTTACTTTGGTGGCGTTTGACCGGTTATCAGTTCGAAATATGTATATCACTGCCTGATTACGTTGTAAAATGAATCCTGAAGCCTTTGCTGGATACCGTGACATTACACTGGGTGATTTAACAACTGCGTTGCGTGAGAATGAGCAGAGGAGACAAGGTCGTTTTGGTGGACCATCGCCAAATTCGTCTACAGCCGCTCGTTTGCTAAGAAGTGTCGAGCTTTGTGAAACGAGCTTATGGGGAGTGATGGAGAGCGGGAGCAATGCAGACGGAAAGCGTTTGCTTATCAGGCACGCTTTGGACTGCCTGCCATATTTGTAACACTAACCCCAAATGTAGCAGCATCGTTTGTGATGGCCCAATATACTGGTATCACTACTGTTGATACGTTTTTTGATGCTACTATTTCAAAAATTCCTGATCGCGTGGCACTCCGAAGTGCTGCATTCAAGAATGACTTGCTTCAGCTCGAATTTTTAAGGCAAATGGATGCTTTTGTGGAACATGTGCTCAGAATCTCGCCAGCACATTTACAAAGGAAGGCATTTGGAGGATTGTTTGGAGAAGTTAAAGCTTACTTTGGTATGGTAGAAACACAGGGTGGTGGGACTTTGCATGCACACTTTCTCGTTTGGTTAAAAGCTGCTCCTATGAATATCCTGCCGTATGATCGTATGGTTTCGAAGCGTGGAGAAGCGTTTGTACGCGAGATAGAACGTTATACAGACAGTGTTGTAAAAACTTATTTTCTACTAGGAGTATCTCGAGGCAGTTGTGCATTTTGCGGTCATTCGTATTCGGATTTGAAGGCTTTAGATATCCCTTCGGATGCACAAATGCAAAAGGATACGACAGTGTGTGAGCCAGCGTTACTTGGGTGTGGAAAATGTGGTGTACGATGTAGTTCACAACATGTTCTTCGTAGAATTCTACTGCAGAGAAGGCATGCTTTTTTGGCCTTCACCAATGCGTGAATTAAACAGACAAGAATTGGAAATGCAAGTCAAACTTGAAGTGTCTCGACGATGGAGCGTTGGAGATGCACGAAGATGTATTTTCGGTCGAGAGTTGGCACTTTCCACTGTAGAAGAAGATGAACGATACGGTTTTTATCTTGATTCAATCAACGAGGCGCGGCTAGACAGTGAAAAAGTGAAGAACACATTTTCAAATACGATGAGATAGCGAAATTGATTGAAATGCTGCCACCATCTAGAGACGATTTGCGTTGGGCAGCTGAATTTTACGCTTTCATGGTTGCTATGCTGGTATTTCTTTTAAATTTGCATTGGTGGAGCCACGCCGCAAGCTGTTTTAAAAATCACGTGTCTCTAAGAAGAGTTCATGTCGCACTAGATATCCTCGTGATCGCGCGTATTCCGCTTCATTAACCACTGCGGGGATCGAGATTCAGCGCTTGCCTGCGCATGAATACATTAATGGGTATAACGACGTAATTATGGCAACGTTTAAGGCGAATCACGATATTCAAGTTTTAATTGGTGGCGAAGCTGTTCTGGACAGAATATATTATTGCTGTAAGTACGTCACCAAACAGCAAAATCAGGTTGATTCTGTAGCTGCAGTTGCACTTGCAGCGTTCAGACGTCGACAAGAGAATGAAGCTCGAAAGCAAGCTGTAAACGATATCAACTCTGAGCACACCATTAATCGTCAACGTGTGACGTCGATGACCTATGCATTGAGTGCTCGGCGCGAATTGGGGGACCACTTGCTGCAATGTATTTGCTTCAAAAGTCATGCAGTTACATGAGCTCATCATGTGCGACGTTGCCGCTGGCAGAAATTTTAAAGGAACATACAAGAAAGACAATCATAGGTGTGATTTGGTCGGAATTGATGGCAAAGGACAGGAGAGCACGGATACGCATGAACCCGTGACCAATATTTTCAGGCCAGCATCCTTCTTGGATGACTATCGATGTCGTCCAGCAATGTGTGAAAATGTGGGCTTGTATGAATTTGTAATGAAGTTTTTCAGAAAAAAACGAAGTTTAGCTGTCAGGGAACGAGAGTTGTTCTTGCCGGAACATCTTCTTCACTTGACCAATAGTATTGGCACTCATCGCGACAAAGTTATTCTGTTATTAATGGGACTAGAATGCCCTTTATCAATGACATGTCACCACCTGATTTGATTGCAAAGCGTTCAAAGATTGCTTTGATACTATTCAAGCCGTTTCAAAGTGTGAGAGATTTGTGTAGCGACTTTGAAGACGATGGTGCTTGGCGGGAAGCATACGAACGCTGGCAACACTTTCGATCACAATTTGTCTGTGAGATCGTGGCTAGTATGGATGATTATTTCCGCGCAAGAGAAAAAGTTTGCTTGATGCATACAAGTTGTGCTTTAAGCAGTGACGGAGATTCCAGTCGAGAGATTTCTGATGATGACATTGACGAACTTGGTGATTGCACGAGTTTTGGCGACGAAGACGCAGAAGAGTATGCGGTTTCTGAATGTATGGAGCCAGCTGATCTTGTTTAGACGATGACAACATTCCTGAAACAGACACACTAAATCCCAAAATCTATCCAAGTTCACAGAAGCTGTCTGACATTGTCCACGTAATTGCTCAGCATGGCTTATTTTCTTTGACCGCTCAAAATACACCGAATAAGTGACGCAGCATTAATCAGCCTCTACAAGTAGGAGATGGAACTAGAGTGGGGAACAACATATTTTCCATTGACGAACTTCGTCGATGGATCACTGATGGTGAAACTGATGCCTTCTCAGAAAATTGTGATAGAATTGATGAAAGGCCGACATAGGTAGTTGAGTTGCTCAACTACCTATGTCGGGCTGAAGCTTTACAGCCTGAGAATATGAAATGGAGATCCGAAAAACAGCTACCCCTGTTGGATCGTATGCTTTAATAGAAGCTGTATCTCCGGCAAACGAGCTAAACCAGATACATCATATAGCTTTTAGTATTGTCGGAAAAGCTCTGCTAAAGCGGTTCTATAGCCAAGAGCTTGGAAAGCAGGGCCACCGAAACAGTTATGCATCAAGTGACTTTGAGCAAAGGTTTGAAGAGGATCAAGTGCTGATGTTTTTAGGAGGAGCTGGGGAACGGGGAAAGGCAGAGTCATAGAAGCAATTATGGCGTTGTGTGGTAGTTGGCATCGAGAGAACTTGTTAGCAAAGACTGCACTAACCGGAAAAGGCTGCAACTCTCATCAAAGGGCGAACATTATCGAGTTTTTGCCGCGACTGCAATTCGCCATAAAGCGTAAGGAATTTTCTGAGCTTGATATGGTAATTATTGAAGAAGTTTCGATGATGACCAAGTCTCAACGGACTCGTTTGGATACGCTGCTTCGTCGATATAAGAAGTTAAAAATATCCCGTTTGGTGGTGTTCACGTACTATTAGTTGGCGACTTCCTTCAGATGCCTCCTGTTGGATCAGATCCAATTTACATCGATCCTTGCACGAAAAAGAAAGCATGTTCACTGACGTGGAAGGGTTCGATTTGTGGCGGCGTATATCCAAAATAATAATATTGGAAGAATCTATGCGTTTTCAGAGCGATTCAGAATGGGGTGAAGGTTGCCGAAGGGCTCGCGTCGGAATTTGGACCCCCGAATTTGTGCGTCTCATAAATAGCAGACTGGTTGATCAATCTCATTCAATTGACGGTGATCCAGGCAAAACGGTTTGTTACGCCAGAAAATGCTACGAGGCAGTCCATCAACAGCGAGTTTGTCAGAGAAACGGCAGCATTACTGTCTATGCATCAATTTCTCGTCCGCATCGTAGCCAATTTCAAAGGTGCACTGGAAGGACTTAATCGAGCTGCTGTTCAAACCATAATGAGTCTCCCAGACAATCGTTTTGGCCGAATGGCTCCATTTATCAAACTTATAGCTGGTATGCCCGTGCAAGTCACCCAGAACGTCGCTACAGCCAAAGGAGTTGCCAATGGCACGTTGAGAACTTTGGAACACGTGCATTTTCCTCGGGGAATCAATTTTCGTCTAGCAGAGGATAGTCAAAACGGCATGGTGATTCAAATTCCAAGCAATCCTTCTGATTTTGCGTTGCTACGTATTGCCAGAGTGAGTGGGACAAGATCTATACGCCCAGGAATTTCACCTGATATATTTCCCGTGTTTTACGATACTGAAGCGTTTAGAAGTAGCACTATTTTCCTTACCATCCGCTTCTAATAGTCTAGCGAGATCGATCAGTATGAAGTTGCATCAATTTCCTTTTGTATGTGCGGCTGGATCAACTATTTACAAGGTACAAGGTGAAACGTTAATGTCTATGATTGTTGTCGACTGGAAATCGAAGATTACTCGAGTCAACAAACCACAGCAAGTGTACCTGTTAGTATCTCGGGTCGTTTCACGAGAAGCATTTACGACAATAACTCCGTTCACTGATCAATTGGCCTCATGGGCAAAGCCTCCAGTAACGGCATTGAATGAGGAACATCGGCTAGTTAAATGTAGCAATGAGCTTCTTGCTGAACTTGGCACATAATACCTTGATGTCTGAGTTTGTGGCTAATTTCAGTAAATCATTATGCACGCATGGTTCTCGACAGTTTTTACGCCATTACATCGCTTCGAAGCAGGCACGTAGGGCTACAGCCACGACTTCCGCTGGTAAGTTTGCTACCTCTGGGATAGTTGTGGTTTTGTGCGTTTGACGAAGTTATTTTGCTATCCAGGATTTTACCCGACGATCCAAACGGTTGCCGCATGTTGTACGGTGGTTTTGTGCTGGTTGGGCACCCATGGAAACAGTTCTGGCTGTGTGAAGTGATGTCGTTGAGAGAGTGCCGTCGTCGCATCCTCTATACACTGCGAACCAATTAAGCTGTCTGGTAGAATGTTTTCGTAGCTTGCTCGTCTGACAAATATTTTCGTGTGCATGATATATCCAGTTGGTGTGAAATGAGAGAGGATACCCTTTCGCTATGTATTCGAGCTGTTGTTGATGCCCGCTGCTTCCACATTCGCTGCACGGCTTGTGCTTGATATGTCTATAAGTAAGACACATAAAAATTACATTGCTCGGCTTCGTTTGCTTGTATGCCGTCCAAGTTGATAACTTGAATCCAAGAGGTGAAGCTGATACGTGCCAAAACACCCCATATAGACTACTGTCAGAGGAAAGCTCTGATTAATGCACAGAGCAACATGCTACGACAGGAAATGAATCGATGTATACGGGTAGACCTGTAAATCAAATCGCAAATATTTATTTTTTCAGTACCGCCAAGCTACACACAGTCACCATCATCAAAATCTCCTTTTAATCACTTCCAATGCTGTTGCTTCACTGTTAACTGCGTGCGACTGCTTTATTGTTGTCTGCCAGTGCTGCTTCGCGGCAATGGAAGCTTCGCCTCTACAGATGTATACAGATGTATTGCACTACTTCATTGCACCACCCTCTACTAATAAGAGACTGTCAATAACGTAAACGTCCCTCCTTGCAACGTTTTCCTTTTGCTACGTCGTCTGAAGGTTGTTTGATAGCGATGTCCTACGAATGTCGTTTGATGACAAGATTTCTGGCCCCACTAACGACAGTTCTTACGAACTGCGAATTTGACGGTTTCTGTCCGCAAGGACATAATAATATCCCGTACATATTATATACGGGACACTTTTTGAGGCAGACCAAGATTTGACGCACAACACACCTTTTGCTCATGTATTTTCCGCTATTTTTGCGCTCTCCTTCTGGACAAGCCGGGACAGAAGGATAGGGATGCACAGATGGAACATGGTTTCGTAAAGTTGCTGCGTAGAATACGGATGAATTTCCATAGTACAGTTCATATGTACTGGTTTGTCTCAGGAAGGTGGAAGGGTAATGTAAAGGTGTATGTACTGAGTCAGTATTTAATAAGTTCGCTATATGTACTTAGTCCCTTTCACCGCTCAATCGCGTCTGGTACTTCGCCGTGTCGGCACTTGAATCGTCCTCGAGCGTCTGCGTCGTCCTCTCGTCGACTGATACAACCAGACGAAGTCGATGGTTTCTCTTTCAAAAGCAACATTCAGTTGCCACGGTAAATTGCGGGCGGGTTCCCAGGTAAGGTCGTGATATCCCGCCCACTGCACTAAATAAAACTCGAACTCATTGACCCAACGCTTCGCATAATTTTTTCGACATCGTAGAGGCCATCACGTCGTCCCCGACGGCCTCTTGTGCCTGCAAAGATGCCGCAATGCTCGGAAAAGCTTATACTCACTTTCAGAATCGCTTCGTGCCAACTGACAAATGCTCCGTCTATTGTCATTGGACAACTTAGCGCCCGAGCGATTGATGTTGTCCATAATGTGGCGAAGACAGAATCGGTGTCCTGCTTGAGAAAACACAGAAGCCACTGCTGGGATTAGACCTTTCTGGCGATCCGAAATCACTGTGAACCGCTCGATCTCTGTGGCAAATCTCACGATGCTCAGGAACCAGTGCCAGTTGTCGTAATTTTCCACGGATACTAAAGCAAGAGCAACCGGGACGACATGATTGTTGTAATCTTTCGTTGTCGCAACCAGAAAAACTCCTTTATGGTTCATTTCTCCCTTCAAATGGGCGCCGTCAAAACCAATCAGACGTTTGCACATTTTCACGATGTGAATCCCAATATTTGGCATAAAAAGCTCGATCGAATGTATTATCGAGCTTCTTGTTGATTTGCCAGGCGGAACCCGGATTTTTTTCCGTCATGAGGGCGAAGTAGGCTTCCAGCTTCTGGTAACTTTCCACAAGATCGCCATGTAGCCTCTCATCAACCTCTCGCTTAATTCGCGAAACTTCGCTTCGACTTGCGTCAAAAGCCTTAGACATAAAAAAACTATGAATGGCTTTGCCGGATATAGAAGATGTAGATCCATTGTGCAGGGGCAACATTTCTGTCTCCACCAGAACAACCATCCTTTCGAACTGCTGGGTTGTGTTTCGCATAGCCTTCAGTGGCACCGGAATCGAACCTTCCACGCATGGGGCAGCCGTAAATCCAACGTGTTTTGCGTGATTGTGAGCGAAATTGGCCTTCGTGATTTTCCATTGTACATTTCTGCCGAAAACGTTGATGTAGAACGGGCACTCCAATTTATCTGCAGGAGTCCCCCGGTCAAAAAACTGACCACCGTTGAGTTTCTTGCACTGATATTTTGCGTTTCCGGAATTGTTCGCTTTGACACTGGTATGTTTCACGAAAATTTGAAAGCCGCACTTGATTGCGAACGCCTTGCATGCCAGTCGAACCAATTTCTGACTGGAAAACGCGTTGTCTCCGATATTATCTTGACGGTCGTAAGCAATCCCATATTTTGGATCCGACGTCTTCGGTGGCGAATTGACATCGGCGCGCAGAATACCCAGGTCCTGTGCGGCTTTGATATTCGAATCCTCCAACACAAAGCGAGCAGAGCCGAACTGGGAAACATGATCTGTTGACGACTTTGCCATTGTGGTAATGAGCAGCTCTGAGATTGTTTTTCAGCAATGGCGGGTTGACCTATGTATATTTATCCTCTACGTAAAGGCACAAAGAGTATATCATAGTTTCTTTAAAATCGTTTAGAAATCAATACGCAAATAGATTGCTTGACAGCTATGAGAATGTTGGCACAAACGTTCAGCGATGGCGGCCTGGCCTATATATACGCATCCTGTACGTTAAGGCAACGCGAGTATGTCATAGTTTCATTAAGATCATTTAAAAATTGCTTCGCAAATAGAGTGTTTGACACCTATGGGATGGTGCACCAATAGTTACTTCATTCCTTCTTATGCTGAAATTTCTATATTTGTATATTCTATCTGTGTTTTGCGTTATTTACAGCATCTATTTTGGTTGATGCTAAGTACGACTTCTGGTGCGCAATCTCCCGGGTAGCGCACTTAACAACAATGTACTGCTCGCAGTCAGTTGTTGTCCCGCTCCTCCTCCTTCCTGGGACAAACCAGTACATATGAACTGTATTATGGAAATTCCTCTAGAATACGCTAACGGGCTGGAAATTGATCGCTTTTAGCATCAGCAAGCTTAGCAAGTTCCGTAGCCTCCTTGTAACACGTGATATCCACGCAGCGATTGACGTTTCCGTAAGTTCTCCTGAAGCGACAAAGCGTTACGAGAGTAAGTATATCCGCCAAACCTACCGAGGAGACTACAACCACCCCATCGCCGTTGCCAGCCGCCGGTACCATACATCGTGGCTACAATTCGTGACAGAAGTCCCCTGTCTCACTCGACGTGCTGTCGGCATTGCCGATGCAAGGTACGAAATCCTTGCGCATGAGGTCGATCTCCGTTGTTGGTGATCTGGAATAAAAGTAGTGGTTATTTCGATAGTAATCAAGCGCACTTCCGTCCTTCCGAGCTTCTTGATAACGTCAGGTCTACATTGTTGATCATTACAACGGTTCTGTAATCCAGAATGAAGACCTGTTACCCGCTGAATCAGAGCATCTAACTGCTCCAAACTGCGGCGACGCCACAAGCTGTGAGGGAAACCCCCAACGGTTCGAGCAAGTTCCTGCATGTTGCTGCGAGTCGTCGCAAGTTGCGACTCATTCCCAGTGGTTTAAAGTTTCATAGGATTCATTTTATATTCTTTGCACTAGCCACCTTAGCTGTAGTGGCTCGTGCCAACCCTCTTTGCCGAATTCTGGCATTTTCATACAGCTCAGTCTTCGTTTTTCCTACAAACGATTAAGTCCTAGTCGTCTTCCAGCAAAACCCATAACAATTTCGAAATTATACCTGAGGTGATACTCTGGTTCGACTTCAAGGCTTCGTCCCGACTCGAGAAATATGTCCGGACGTTCTCTCTTATTTCGATTAAATACGAGCGTACTTCTCCGGAGAAGAATTAACAGTTGGGGTTTTAAGGTCGAACCTCAAAACATTTCATTGGACAAATGTATTTGTAGTGCAGTGCTGAGCCCACCACCAAATCTGCATCCCGTGCAGCATAATTCTAGGCACCACTTTCAAATGGGCAGAGCACAAGGCACTACCGGCATACCACCGCTTAAATGGCGAGCCATTGCGCTCTTCCTCGCTGAGCGGTCGTGCAACGGCCAGTTGAAGCGTGGGGCAGCGACAGACGCACATCAGAAGTTTGGGTGCTGCCGCCAGACCGCCACCAAGATCTGGCGAGAGCAAGCCTTTGAATGCCCTAGACCAAGAAAAGGGCGTCCCCCTGCAGATGCTGGAACGTCCCACATCGCCGCCCGTGTCGCGCGCATCTCTGCGACCCCCGCCACCGCAGGCAGTCTCTGCGTGCGCTGTCGTACGCAGCTAAAGTCCCCAAGTCTACTCTCCTTCGCTACATCGCCAAGAAGCACGTGAAGCGCGTGACAGCGCGCGTGAAGCGGACGCTGACGGCAGAACACAAGAGGAAGCGCTTGTAGAGTGTCCTATCGGTGAGCATAACTGCTATGATTTTAATATATTACTTTTAACACTTTAATATATTATTGTAGGAGCTCGACTTTTCGTATGCATCATATGTATGACTCGGTTCACATCGATGAAAAGTGGTTCAATATGTACGAGGCCACGAACACTTTTTATTTGACTGCTGGTGAGTCGATTCCGTATATATCATCAGCTAACAAATGCTATATTGGCAAGGTGATGTTTTTAGCAGCTGTGGCCCGGCCACGATATGTTCACTGAAAGTGCCAATTTGATAGCAAAATAGGCATATGGCCTATCGTGGAAAAGTCTGTTGCTCTACGAAACTCAGCAACCCGTCCGAAGGGGACACCTATTACGAAGTGCGTTAACATGACGCGGTCAGTGTACGTCAACCTACTTAAGGAGAAAGTCTTCCTGCTATTCGAGCTGTTTGGCCAGGTAGTATACTACATTTATTGTTGCATGCTAATGCTTTACTAATATATTTTATATTAATGCACCTTAATACGCAGGTGGTAAGCGACGTACTATTTACATACAGCAGGACAACGCTGGTCCGCACGTAGTGGAGAGTGACCGTGAAGTTTCCGACGCTGGGCAGGAGGGCGGATGGAAGCTTCGGATGAAATGCCAGCCCCCAAGGTCGCCAGACATGAACGTTTTGGACCTCGGGGTTTTCAACTCGATACAGTCGTTGCAGTATCAAGAGGAGACGTACACAACCGACCAACTTATTGCTGCAGTACTACGAGCGTTCAATCGAACGGAGCTAACGACACTTGATCACTGTTTTCTAACTCTTCAAAACATGATGGAAACAGTTATCAAAAATTGTGGAAACAACGATTACAAGCTTCTACACTACAGAAAGCGACGCGGGCTGCTTTCGTCTTCGTCCCCGATGTCGCTGTCATGCGACTCCACAGCAATCGAAGTAGGTATTCACCATCTTCAGGATGCACTAGTGTTTTCTGTATCATAATAAATCGTAGCTTAACTGTGCATAATTTTAAGTCTAAAATCAGCCTACATTCTGGTTGGTCAAAATGTCGACATATTTGAAAGGCGACTCGCCAATTTCAATTTAACCCGTAAAAACTCACTTTTTAGCCGCCAATACGCCGTCTGCTAGCGACTAATTCGCACAGCCGTTGTGTCTAAAAGAACCACTAAAGATTGCCATTTTCCGGCATATTTTTATAGTCACCTCCTTACTTGAACTGACCGAGCTGCGAAAAAAACCTCGTGGCCCTCGAAATCGACAGCAAACACGTCGTGTTATTTAGCGCGGGTGTACCGTTATTTGTTTGATTTAAAGCTCTAGAAGAAGACCTAGCTAATAGCTTTCTAACGATACACTCCGCGTGTCTTTCGGGTACTTCATACCGGAGATACTGAGCTCTCCGAGAAGTGTTAGTTCTTTTCGGACCGGAGAAGTATGCTCCTACTTCTCGCATGAAAATACCCCGCCAAGCTGAAGCCGTGACCCCCAACCTGCATCCTCGCCAACATCTCGCCTAGCCGACGGACCCATGGCTGGCGCACATGGCATCAACCCACGCAACGGACCAAACCCAGCGTCGTCTGGAAAAACTGGAGCCCAGGCCGACGCGCACCCTGCGGTCCCCGAGACTACCAACACGAGCGGTACTGCCAGCGCTCCTCCACAACAGCCTGCGGCGTCCCCGGTTATGGATACACAGATCATGCAGATATTCATCGTGCAGCAGCAGGCTTTGCAGTTCCAGCAAACGAGACCATGCAAGCTCAGCATCACCAGTTCCAGGATTTTCATGCAGCAACATGCAATGTTCCAACTCGAGATGTTTGAGAGCCAAGCACGAACAAACACCCAGAAGCAAAAGGCGAATCCACCGAAATTCAACGGTAATTCATCTGAGAATCTCGAGATGAGGTTGTTCATCGAGGAACACTTGAGCACGTGCGCGACAGAGCGCGAGGTCCCAGGCCCTCGGTTCGTCGATATGGTCGTCTCTTTCTTGGCCTGGAGGCCCTGTCGGTACCGCGGGTTCAAGAATACACTTGGCGACTCACCACGAGTATGAGCCATTTTAACAGCAAATTCGGCTACGACTCCGTGATAGTGACTACGACTACAAGTTGCTCACGCAACCCCACAATCTTCGAGTTACTGGAACGCAGCAAGACTACACGTCGAATTTCATGCTGCTGCTTTCCCAGTCTTCGTTGGAGCTGCCCGAGATAGTGAAGCGGTGTTCTACTAGCATAACCTGCGATCTGACACCAGCCGTCACATTTCCCAGAGTATTCTGACCACACTGCAAAAGGCCATCGAACACGCACAGTATTTTGAGGCCGCGCGGAGTGCTCACTCTTGCGATAGTCGTGGTGATTCCAACTCACCGGCAACTGACATCAAGAAGCAAGGCAGAGCAGTGACAACTCCTGCTTCCCGTCCAGCCACCAGCACCTCAAAGCCTCCCATCGTTTGTCATCGGTGCGGAGAACCGGGTCATATTGCACCCGTATGTTCCGAGCACGGGACCGCGGAAGTGCAAAACAAGTAAGTAGATCGGCGGGTCGGCGCCCCGCCGAACAAGGACTCGACAGTGGTGACCATACACCGTCGACGAGGCCAGCTACACCTGCTTCGTCTTCGCCTGTATCCGAGAACTCGTGCCCGTTGCTCATCTACAGCCGCGATAATTCCGTTTGCAGCCGATCGAAGCAGAAAGTTAATGGTTTTCTGGAGCAATCTGCGACCATTAGGGATTCAAGATGTTTCCACCTTTATTGATTGTGGCGCGTCCTTCAGCGCCATCACACCGTAGCTCGTTGAGAAGGTCGGTCTGGAGGTGAAGAACTATGTCACTCCAGTCTCCATCCGCATTGGAGGAGGAAAGAAAACGGCGATCCCGCGGAAAGTGGTCAAATCCAAGTGCCTCATCCCCGTATTTTTACCGTATACTACTCAGGCTATCGTCATTGAGGTGCCCGAGGCTAAGGATGGCTTGTTTGGCATGCCTTGGTTATCATTTGCGAACCCAGACATCAATTGGTCTAGTAGGACAATTTCGCCACGCAACAGCAGCGCTTCGTTGGCGTTTTGCCAGTGCGTTCAGACTCAGTCGGCGTCGTGTGTTGGCGGGCGTCGATTCCGGTGTGCAAGGTCGGCCCACG
Organism: Phytophthora constricta; assembly: GCA_011947335.1. Classification (NCBI taxonomy): domain Eukaryota; phylum Oomycota; class Peronosporomycetes; order Peronosporales; family Peronosporaceae; genus Phytophthora; species Phytophthora constricta. The sequence continues at coordinate 87,424 of JAAVTI010000197.1, forward strand.
CTCCATCGGTACTTTATTACTACAGCCAGCATGATTACCAGTCCACCCATGGAGCCTCTCGGGTCGTGTCGACTCAGCATCTCAAGCGATTGCTTCGCGCAACGGACAATGATTTCGGCTTTTCCGTGAACGCCAATGAGTCACCGTCTAAGGAGGAGCTCGCGTGGGAAACTTTGAAATCGCCCCCAGTTTATCCCTTTCTGTGCAAGTTTTGCTTGCGCCTTTTTCGCCAGAAGTTACCGTCAGTCCCGCCAGTTCGAGAGGGTCTCATGGAGGCCGAGCTGACGGACGACACTCCCGTGCATCGCCAACGTTCCCTCTCTCAGCACCTCCAAAGGAAGCTATTATCTCAAGGACAGAGGAGCTGTTGGCCACTCGGATCATTCGCAAGTCGACCACACCCTACTGTTCCCCAAAACTGTGAGTGCGAAAGGGCGCAGGCGACTGGAGGATTGCCCATGACATCCGTGAGCTCAATGCCAAGACGCGAGTACCGGCTAATCAACTCCCTCGCAACGAAAATCTACCGAGCAAGGACGGACGACAAGTGTTTTCGGCCTTGGACCTGCTGTAGAGACTTCACCAAGTTCGACTTCGCGCCGGCTCAATTTCTTATGTGGATTTCGCCACGCCAGACGGTCTACACGAGTATTTGCTGATACCAATGGGGGTATCTAGCAGCCCGCCATGTGTCAACCACTTAATCCAGTCCATATTTAGCGACCAGCAGGCCTTATGTCAAACCTACTTCGATGACATTTTCGTGTTTACCCCAACAGAGTCCGTGGATGAATATTGAGAGGCGCTCGAGCGCGTATTTTAGCGTTGTGTGGATCAAGATCTCTACGTCAAGCTATCGAAGTGTACATTCTGCGCGGTAGAGATACCCTGCCTCGGTGATTTTATCGGCCGCGATGGAGTACGCATGGAACCAGCAAAATCCAGCGTCATTCGAGACTGGGAGGTGCCACGTACCAAGCATCAGCTTCCGTCTTTTGGGGTACCTGTGTTTACGTCCTAGGGTGCTGTGCGGACTTCGCTGCGCTAGAGGCCCTATTGACCGAGCTCTTAAAATGCAAGTCTAAACACGAACCAGTCATCTTTACAGACAAGCATTTGGAGGTTTTTCGAGCTCAAAAAGCGTTTACCCTCTCCACCGACATTGACACTCTCGGAGTTCCCCAACCATTCCATGCGAGTATGGATACGCCTGACTTTGCAGTAGGTGGTTACCTATTTCAGCGCGATCACAATGGCGACGAACAAATCATCGCATATGGCGGACGGAAGCTGACACATTTACCCCACACGCGAGAAGGAACAGCTTGCGGCCCTTCAGACTATGCGAATCTGGAAAGTCTATCTCTTCGATCGACCATTTTACATCAACACGGACCACCATACTATTGCCAGCATCCTCTAGCAACAAACGTGTTTCCAGCAACTAGCATGCTTACGGAACGAGCTCGCTCTTTTCTAGCATATGTTTAAATGGATGGAAGGTACCTCGAACGTTGTCGTAGACATGATTTCTCCCAAGCCAGTATGGAACGATGGAACGTCCCACGCTATCGGTTTGTCCGCACCCCTGCAGTCTCTGACCAATCCCACACCTGCAGCTAAAACAAATGCGCTGTTCGCGCTGAGGACCACGGATACGTTTCAACTTTACGACGTGTGTAAGCGTCTCGGACCAAAGGCCTCATTCTGAAGCGTCTCAGCGTTCCGTCTCCAAAGGTGTCATCCGAGGTTCGCCATTTTCATGTGGAGGACGGCTTGGTTATCTTTCAGCCATATTCTGAGGCTCCGCGGCGTTTGTGTGTTCCAGACGATCCCGATCTGCGAAGTCGCATTCTTTACGAGGAGCACGACGTCTCCTCTTGTGGTCACCCTGGTTATAGCAAGACTCACAACTTCATGGCGGCCAATTATTACTGGCCCAACCTGATGGAAAGCGTGCAAACATATGTTGCTACGTGTGAGTCGTGCCAACGATCCAATAATCCACGCGGCAAGTCACCTGGACTCTTGCATCCGCTCGATATTTTGGCTGCCCGTTCGCGCGACATCAGCATGGATTTTGTGGTGAGTCTTCCGACAATTTCTTTCGGTCACGATGCCATCATGGTAATCGTCGACCGACTGATGAAAAGGGCACACTTCGTTCCAACGTCTACTCGTGCTAACGCGAAAGACACAGCTAAGCTGTTCTATTCGACGTATTAACGGCTTCATGGGTTGCTCTATTCGACAGTCTCCGACCGGAATGTCCAATTCACATCCAAGCTTTGGGAGGGCATCATGCAGCTCCAGGACTCCGAGTTGAATTTGAGCACAGCTTTTCGGCCTTCTACCGACGGACAGTCCGAGGTAACCAACAATTTCATCATTGGATACTTGCGGCATTTTCTCGAGCCCCATCAGACCGATTGAGAGGATTTCCTGCCGATATGTGAGTTCGCTTACAACTCACGAGTATACTTGCCTACTGGGCTAGCTCAGTTCGTTGCCAACCTGGGCTACTTACCCCGTTCCGTTGGCGACTTGGCATTCAACACTTCTACGGACGTTATACGACCTGCAGTCACCTTCGTTGAGCATTAGCAAATCGTTCTGACGACGATAGAGGACGCGATGGCGGCGGCGCAGGGAGCATAGCATCGTCATTACGATCGCAATCGGCCAGCTGTCGTCTTCGCCGTCAACGACAAGGTGCTGCTCGACTCGAATAATCTCGACATCGCGCACACCGGTTCAGCAGGCCAGCACAACTTCGCTGCTCGGTTCGTCGGACTCTACCATGTTGAAGCAGTCACTGGACCAGATCGGTATCGGCTCGCCTTGCCAGCCGGACTCCGCCTTTTCCCCGAATTTCATGTGTATCTGCTTCGCACGCACCAACAGGACCCCCTTCCTAGTCGCACCGACGAGTTTCTGCAGTCGCCATTGCAGACGGTTCTAATGGTTATCTGGTTGCAGCCATCATGGGGCACCGAAGGCGCAAGGGTGTCCAGCAATATCACGTAAAATGGGTCGACACGTCAATCGACCCCTCGTGGGATCCCCTTTCAAATCTTGGCCAGGTCAAGGAACTCATTCGCGAATACCGCGATCGCTTGCCCGCTACCCGGACTACCGCTCTTCTAAGGGAGGGATTGTGAAGGAATCCCCAACGGCTCGTTCAAGTTTCTACATGCTGCTTTGCGTCGTCGTAAGTTGCGACTCGATCGCAGTGGTTTGAAGTTTCATGTGTTTCATTTTCTTTACTATGCACTAGACACGCTAGCTGTAGTGGCTCGTGCCAACCCTCTTTGCCGATCCTGGCATTTCCATACAGCTCAGTTCTCATTTTTTCTGATAACGAATAAGCTCTCTTCTTTCCTACCAAAATCTATAACACAAGCCGTCACCACAGTCGCGTGTCGTTGAACTTTACACTACAAATACTCAGCCGTTTGGAGCAACGAACATTACATCATCCTCATTCTCGTCAGCGTGATTATACGTCTACACTTTGACTTGTCTCACCACAATCAGTTACGTTACTAGGTGTCGTTGAAGCCACAACAGTTATTGTTGGCGGTCGATGATAGTGCCTTCTTCCGCCTCGTACGGAATTAAAATGACAATGACAGCAGACTGAACAAGTCTCTTTGCAAGCTTCCTATAACTGCAGGCCAGGTTATATCGTCGATGGAACATGAAAGCGTTCAGCGGTGTTGGTAAACGATCAAGTCCAAAATTCAATCAGCTAGAACCTCGAACCACAAGTCTGTCCACGCCTACGCCAACATGATTACCAAACACATTCGACAAGGACAACGAGACGGACGCTTTCTCATCTTGACCTTAAGCGTCCTGATTTTTGCCTGAGATCTCCTTAACCCCTCCAAACCATTGTGCTGCATTCTTCAGTTTAAGGTTTTAGCTTGTGCAGCATATACAGTATGCAGCATAAACAAAAAGAGCTTGATTTTTGTGCACCCTGGAGAAAAAGCAGTCGTACAAAATAAATTGCACGGCTGGATTTTTTCAAAAACAATTGTACGACTGTATTTTTCTCGCCAGAGAGCATACACACTTTAAGATAAATGTGTCTCGTTTGTGTTCAGTGGCAGCTCTCGATTACTTTAGGACGGGAGGGGTAGGCTAACGAATTTTGAGAATTTCAAAAATGATGTTAGAGAGTTCTGTGCATACAAATCATGCCATTTCAGGGCCGTTCTTAACGGAGCGGTAGGCTGGTAGGGCGGTGGGGCGTAGGGCGTACCACTTTCCGCGCCGCCGTTAAGAATGACGGTGGGGTGGGGCGGTAGGGCGCTGTACAGGCTGAGCTGTGTCCGGTAAATTGTCTCATTCACAAAACACCCCCTGTCGTACAGCTACGACGATACTATGTGGTCTCAGCTAGTCGCTTCGGACGACGAGGAGTGGAGCAGTTTGTCCAGCGATGAAGAGATGGATGACATTGTCGTGTGTGTCGCTGCAGCGACGCAGGCGCTTGCCATTAGAGAAGATTATTTCTGTGAGCAGCAGATCATTTGGAGCGACCACGTGGCAGTCCTACGGCGGAAAGGCTCGTTTGCGAGGAATTATCGGATGGACGAAGGATCATTTGAACATCTGTCGGAGTTGCTGCGACCAGAGCTGCAGGTGGATGCGTACATGTCGACGATTCGCACTGGTGAAGCTTCGATTTCTGCCGAGGTGGTTTTGCACTGTACGTTACGATGGCTAGCTGGCGGATCTTACCTCGACATTTCCACCATTGGCCACATCAGCGATGCTTCATTTTATCGCTGCCTCTACAAGAGGATTAAAGCAATAAACACATGCCTGACTCTGGCCATCAAACTTCCGAGGACACACTAAGACATCAAGAGGACAGCAGCCAAGTTCGCACAGTGTAGCCACCAGTTTTTTTATGGATGTGTGGGATGCATTGATGGAACGCTTGTACGAATTAAATTGCCAAGTTCTTCTAGTCCAGCAAACGTGCGTTCATATTTCTCGGGACACCACTACACGATGGGGCTGAATATGCAAGCTATCTGTGACGTCAGGAGCAGTTCACGTACCTGCACCTGGGGGATCATCCGACAGCCACGCACTACACCAGACGTCACTATCTCAATACGTTAATTCGCTTCCGTGTGGACGCTATATAATTGGTGACTGTGCGTACGTTCCATCGGAACACCTGCTCACACCTTTTAGTGGAACCCAAAAACACATACCAAAGAACGACAGCTACAATTTTTATCTAAGCCAGCTACGGATTAAAATTGAACAAGCTTTCGGATTCATGACGCTAAAATGGTGGCGACTGCGTTCCCCTCTTCAAGTGAGTCTCAAGCACGCTTCACAGGTAATTGTAGCGATGCCTCGGCTTCATAAATATTGTATCGACCATCGTCAATATCCGAGTCCACGACGAATCGTGAGGGTGGCATACAACGTGTGCTATACCGTCTCAACCTCCAACCATAAGTGTGCAAGGTGTTTCTGTCCTTCGAGACAGGATGGTGGAATTCATCGCAGACTCGGGGCTTGCCAGACCTCATCACAATATCGTTCGTAGGCGGACAGTAGCAGATGCGTCGTAGATGCTGTTAGAGATGTTGAACGAGCTCGTCCCGCTTCGTTTTGAGAATTGTGAATCTCCATATTGATGTCCTCCAACACATCAGCATCCGACTCATCGTTTTTTTGGCGGAGAAGAGTGCGCAAACGATCGCAGATCAAAATCCATTGACGCACTGCGCCGTATTTTTCCTTGGCAGCGGATACCCGCGAACGAACCTGCACTAGATTCTTAACAACCTCAGTCAGTTCTGCACGTTCGCGCGTTGCCACGGTGCGATGGGTCTCTGCAGGCGTAGAACGAGATGCGTTCCTTGCGCTGCATTTGCGTTTTCATCACTCTCGCTCCTTACCCCAGCTGGCAGGCTCCTCTCCACAGTAGCAACTAGGCCCTGACGCTCGCTCAAGTACAAGTGCAAATATAGCACCTCCAAATGACCACTGCAATACGCGAAAAAATAGGGGTTGTGATGCCCCGACGCTCGGAAATCTATTCATGGCTGACCGTAGTCCTTTAGCAGATTCTTCCACATCTGCTGCAGCTTCTCCGCACTATGGCTCACGATATTAGCAGGATTCACGTCCGGGTTATCCAAAGCTGGGTGCACATCTTGAAAAGCTAGTCTTTCGTAGGCTGCTTTATCGCTGTCCTTAAACGCAACTTCGACGTCACGCCAAAACGCAGCTTCTGGCGACAAATTTGCGTCCAAATCAGCTCGCGAGCGCGTATCATCAAGACTGGCTAAACGCCCCGCAAAATCATCAGAAAACAGAACGTTCATAAGTCTAAATGGACATTGTTTCTGCCTTTTGGGTGGGTCATTTCAAGCCTTCTCTTGTTCTCAAACAGCGCGTTGTACGAAGCCTCGTTGATCTTCCTATGAATGATCAAGTCAATCACAGCTGCTTTGTTCTTGTTCTTGTAGCCATGTACACCTACCTTCTTGCACAAATTCGTGCAGCTGATGTGGATCCCTCCACAAGGACTTCAACGTCACCGAGAGTGATAGATTCCAGTTCAGAAAATAGAGCAGTAGAATCAACGGGAGTCGACGCGCTGTCCGTAGTGCTTTCCCGAAGAAACTCATGGCCGGGGAGCTGAACATCAGCGCGACCACTGCTTTTGATGACATCCGTGCACTTCTCCTCCTCTGCCTGGAAATACTCGCGTTGTGCTGGTGGGGTAGCGTGGATTCGAGGCTCGCATACTGCGCTTTAGGTGGGGGAATAGCTGATGTCACTGTAATCGCCAAAAACTCGTCTGCTTGAGCTAGAGGACGGAAGCTGCATGAATCAGAAATCGTGTCCTGGCCTTGGCTGTCGGAGGTAGACACGTCGTCGGCGCTGGGACCCGAGAGCATACTAGAGGAGCTCGCGCTGGGCTGGATAATGGCGCGAAAGAACCCTTGAGGACGTTCCGTTAGGATGGATTGGATGTGAGTCTGAATCTGGGCAGCCTACCTCGGACATCGCACACACACCCTCGCGTAGGGCGTAGGGGCCCTACCGATGTGTGATCAAATATTCCCTCGGGGTAGGCTCGTTCTATGCACAGAGCCGCTGCGCAGCCTACCAAGCCTACCGCACACCCGCTCCGTTAAGAACGCCCCTCAAACGTAGCAGTTGCCGACGTCGCTCGCTGCCACTCATTCGAGGATTTTCCCGCCAGCACTCAAGCTGACTTCCTGCTGGAAGAATGACACGGCTGCGCGGGAAAACGATACGGGTCCAAGACGTCACTTTGCTTGACCTGTCCTTCACGCCTGTCTGGCGCTCTATAACTACCTCTTGATACTGCGGACGAGATGATTGACGTTCAAGCTGGTATGTTGCATACCCTGCTGTATCTTATGCTATATGTTGTGATGCATCTTATCCTGGATATATGTCATACCCATTTCAATACTAACAGTTTGGGTTTTGTATGCTTCAGACGAGGTAGATGGTCAAGCAAGAGGACCAACGCAAACTAAACTACTTATGAAGACATCCTGTGTGGGGTGCTGTGGAGAGCTGTCGCACAAGCTCGTATTGATTACAATGTGCTTACCGGCCGACTTGTACAGCTACTCGAATCCACCGTACCGTTTCTTGTATGGCTCGTAGTGGCTGGGGAAATACCGCGCACGACCTCACGAAGTATCACTTGTGAAATTATTCAGCAACAAAATATAAATACTTCGAAGACGACTATCGTGATTATGGTTTTGTTCTCGGACTAAGCACATACAAATTCTCCGACGATCTCCATATCGTACACTTTCCCGGGCGATGGTAAACCTACATTAGTTTACCCCGATTGCAAAACACGCCCCTTGCAAGCTCAAATAGGAGTGACTAAACAGCGCAGCTCAACCTGTGGTGTGCTTCAACCTGAGTCCTGCCGGGAAATGACAAGTACGGCAAATTTTTCTCCCGCGGGGATCCACCGTGATAGTCAGCGTTGGGGGTACCGTGAACCACATTTTGCTTAAAATGCTATCCCATCACACAAAATGGTGCGCTCCGATTCAACAAAATATTATAATATGTCCATAGGAATGAGTCCAGTCAGGGATACCCCTTTTGAACGATGTTGCCAACCTGTTCGGGGTTCTTATTTGTGCCCTAAGGGCATTTCCACCGCGATTAGTAGCGAGAAAAATCCGAATGACTCGATAGGTTGAGGCATTCGGGATTTTCCGGCTAACATGGCCTCTTGTCTGGTGACTAATCTGACCCTTATCGTCGCACACCACGCTACATATACAAGGTAGAGGTCATATCCTCCGCTTCTTAATCTCTGTTTAAGACGTCGCATTAATCGAGCAACTTCAACCCATAAACGTTGACACGCGATAGGAAAAACTCTTTTATCGTTGATATCCTCCGCAAAACGAGTCGCCCGGGCGGATGTTACCTGTGGCGAGCTCCAGCGACATTCAAGCGTAATTTACAAGCAAATCAGATAACTGACACGACTGTTGTTGCCTGTTCGACATGGGTTTAAATATTCGTTTCTTAACAGTGTGTCTAGCGAGTTCGCGAGTACATCACTATGCTTAATTGTCAACACGTTGTCACCATAACTAATGCTCATTCGAAAGACCAATTTCAGAGCTCTCCCGAGCGAACGCACGGCCTTGTCAGGAGGTCTTTTGATTGTAATATTCGTCTACAATATTTTCTCAGTTGAAGTCTCCCCGATACCACATTTCACTTTAGTGCCCTTCGACACACCATCTCTTATCCGTCACTAAACCAAACATCTTACTTCCACTATCCCGCGCGACCGTCACCACGCGTTTCAGCGTTCAAAAGCTCATCTAACATGCGGTCCCAACTGATCCGTCGTGCGCTGCGTCTGCGCAGCCGTTTGACACCCGCGGCGACCCGTTTCGCCCGTCCTGCAGCCTTCATCCACCCTGCATCGACCCACCTGCGCTCCATCCAGACGTCAGCACTCCGGAGCTTCTCCAAGTCCGACGACGTCCACTCCGCAGAGACCGAGAACGCCGCCGCCAGCGAGTTCCTCGGCGTGGTCTACAACGCCGCCAAGGTCAAGAAATACAGCGCCGAGCTGGAGATCGAGGGCCACGTGATCAGCGGCGGCGACTACTGGACGGCGCTGGACGCCGCCAAGGCCTACGACGAGCTGGTAACGCTCTACTGCGACTTGGATGAGCCGCGCAACTTCCCGGAAGGAGAGACGGACGCCAAGCAGGAAACAGCTGAAGAGGTGGAGTGGCAAGCCCCCGAAACAGGAGACCGCCATGCAGACATCATCCCAGCCACCCCGCAGACCTACCTGACCATTGAGGAGGTGCAGAGTGCTCTGGAACGCGAGAAAGCCATCGATGTGTACACGGTGGACCTGGCTGGCAAGAGCAGTCTGGCGGACTACATGGTGTTCGCGACGGGCAGATCGCAGGCGCACATGAGACGCATGGCGGACTTGCTGATCAAGTCCATGAAGGCACGCGACATTGTGGATGACTTTGACTATGCTGTGGAAGGAAGGGACTGCGACGACTGGATGATCGCGGACTGCAACAACATTGTGGTGCACTTGATGCGCGCAGACACCCGTCGGATTCTCGCGCTGGAGGACCACTGGGAGCACATGGTGGACGACAAGCACAGCGTCTATGGAGACATGACTGAGGATGAGTACATGGACAAGTTTGGCACGAGTGAGCTCATGGAGTATCTGGAGGACGAAGACCACCCGCACGCCGACGAAGCTGGCGAAGGCTCGGGTGTCGAGTGGAAGTAGATTAGCAGAGCATGAATGAACATGACATGGCAGTTTGCTTTGATTTGTCGTGGTTGAAGATGAAGCAAGCTCATGCAACAAGTGCAGAGCAATGCTCTCTTTTAAAGAAAAAACACAAGCGCAACGATGTATGGAAGAAAACGCTTCAACCTATTGCTTGTTCCAATAAATACCCCTGCCATTTGCGGCCTTTTATCTACACATATACATCGCGTGGGCGCTACGCTTGCCACCATTTTCATACCCTAAGCTTGGTAATCCGTACGCTGTCGTCCGAAATTGAAGTCATCAAAATGATAGTCGTGAATCGCAACCCGCTTAGCGTAGTCAGCGTGTTCAGTGGTTGATGGATGAATATCGGTGGCCAGATCCACACTCATCACATGACCAAAAAATTATAGACGCAGTGCTCAAAGCACAACAGAAGGCAAGCGAGTGCACAACGACAGCAGTTAACAGGAGTAATGAGTCCCTGTTCACCACTGCAGTGCACACCACACCCGCACCCTTACGCGAGACACGACAGCAGCACAGTGTCAGCGAGGGTAATGAGCCCCAAAACACCGAGCCAGCTGACGCGTTCTCGTGTAAGGTCTACAGTGCCTTGAAACACCGAATCCAGAAGCTCTTGGCGAGTGACGAGCGATGAAAGCAGCGCAGCCAGAGAGAAATGAGTCTCCGTCCGATAAGCTTGAGAGAAGAAGGGTAATGAGCCTCCTCTCTTCTTGTCCATCTCGTAACATGACCACCTTGAACCGTCTTGTGGCATCGTCGTGTGAAATACTTGACATCACATCAGGCTTGCAATTCCTTCGAACCCTTCAACTTGTTGTACGGCTGAAGTTTACGTCTTGGATCGACGCGTATGGCAACGAAGTTCGCTGATAGCATGCTGCTTGAAAAAATGAGTTCCTGGCAGCAACCAGCGAAATCCAATTTGTGTTACGACAGGAAGAAGAAATGAGTTCTTCCTATCGTGTCACGAGACTGCACATACGCCGCGCGATAGTATGCCTACTGGGAGAAATGGGTCCCTAGTAGCTTTCATCCTTGAGACGTTCAAAATACGGCGTCACAGAGCTTGATGGTATGAGGAAGAAATGAGTTCCTCAGTTCGATCCGCGAAACGGCGTATGTCCACGTCGATGTAAATCCTGTCATGCTGACCGCAGCTCGCTTTGACCTTCTACCACCGAGCTGCATCCGGCATGCATGCGTCCAGTTTCCGTCGCAGACCATTAATCTCGCGTTGTAAACGACCACTGGTGGGGCTGGGGCCTCCCATACCACCTGCAGCTCTCCTGGGGCTAACATCAATGTTGTCACTGTCACTGCTGCTCCTGCTGCTTATCCGTCGTCCGGTCACGTTGCGCATACTCCGCAGACTGCGAAGACTCCCATTGCTGCTGTTGTTGAAACTGTTTCCATCCGATGTAGTTGGCGTCGTCGTAGCTACCGACGGTGGACGTCTGTACGGTGCCGAGCGCGGAGAAATTTCAGGGGACGAAGACGTCGGCGACGTACCAGCACGTGACGAACTAAGTCGCTTGCTCTTGTACATTCTCGAGGACGTCGTGACACTAGCAGCGGTAGCCTTGATCTCCTCCGGCAGTGTCAGCTCCCGTTTCCTCACACGTCGTTGCGGCTGTTCCACAGCCGGCTTCAGCTCCATATTCGAGGTCATCGACACCGGCGAAGCCGTCGCAGTCTTCGTCGTCCTCGACACCGTCGTGGGACTACTCCCATAGCTGCTATCACTCTCCTGTCTCCGCTCCTGCAGCCTCACCAGCGCTTCGGTCAAGTACTTGTTCTGCGCTCGTTTCTCATGGAGCTTCTTCTTGTAATGGCTCAGCTGGCTCTCCACCTCCTGCATGGCCTGCTGCTTCTCCTGCACCACAGTGGCCAACCTCTGCTCAAAGCTCGAGGACATGTGCACAGCTGCGTCCACGCGACTCTGCAGCGCCTTCATCTCCCTGCGGAGCCTCTGGCTCCTGTCGTGGTGCTGCAAGCCCTCGGCCTTGGCATCCGCCAGCTGCCTCGTCAGCCTGTCCCTGTCCTCCTTGCTGGCGCGGTCGTATCGCGTCCAGTAGTCCTGCTCCTGCTGCAGCAAACTCTTGAGCGCCGCGACCTCGTTCCCGAGCGCCTGCTCCTTGTCCGCGGCCTGCCGCTGGGCCTCCTGCGCGCTGTCCGCCTGCGTCTCGAGCTGCTGCTGCAGCTGCGTCACGGTCTGCGTGGCCTCGCGCGCCCAGTCGCTCTGCTGCTGCTTGAGAGCGCCAGCTCGCTGCTCAGCAGCTCGTTGTGCTGCGTGAGCGCCGCCACCTGCTTCTCCAGCGCCGCCACCGCGCGCGCAAACTCGTCCTGCATCTGCCGCAGCACCTGGCGGTAGTACGCGTCGTCCGCCATGGGCCTAATGTGCGTCAATAACGGGGAGGGGTCGTAGCGTCTCGTCCCAAGGCGTCCGCGCTTTATCGTAGCTCTTGGCTGAGAGCGGCTCTTTTCGAATGACAAAAAGCGGGGAAATTCGCGCGCGGATTTTCAAATCCACGCGGGAAACGACGGTGTACTTGTAATTTGTATGATAGGCCTTGACTTCTGTCGACTGTGGGCGTTACCATCTGTCGAGCAGATGCAAACAGTGAGCCAGTTGTTTCGGGTCTTCAAGATGAGGCGAATGTATGTGGCTCTGGCGGCGCTGCGAGTGCTCGCGAGCGTGTTCCTGCTCGGGATGGTGCACCCGGACGAGTTTTTCCAGAGCCAGGAGGTCATGGCGCGCCACGTGCTGCCCAGCGAGTCGCCCGTGCGGCGCCAGCTCTTCCTGCCGTGGAGTTTGAGCTGCCCACGCCGAACCGCTCCGTCCTCTTCCCGTACGAGCGTTTGCTGCCTTTTTCTTACTTGAAAATGTAGTGAAAATATTGAATTTTAATTGTGCATTGCATGTGTGGTAGGGTTTTGGTGGCGGGGGCGCCGTACAAGTTGATGCAGTTGCTGGGGTTCAGCTGGATGGGCTGATGCTGCTGGTGATACCGAGACTCTTGCTGTGCGCAGCGTCGTTCGTTGTGGATGCTGTGCTGTATGCGGTTGTGGGGAGACTGAGTGAAGACCTGAACCAGAAACGGACCCAGGAGAGACAGGAGAAGGCTCTGCTGCTGTTTGCAAGCTCCTGGCCCACACTGGTGTTCCTCTGTCGGCCGTTCTCTAATACTTTCGAAACGCTGGTGCTTGCACTGTGCTTTGCGGCACTGTTCCTGGTTAATCCGGTATGTTGTCTGCTGTAGGCCCATTCACGCTGGATATTGTTTTGACTTGTTTTGTTGCTTGGTGTGTGCTTTCAGCATCGACGGATTGTTTTCAGGTGGCTACATGTGCAAACAGTGGTTCTTGGCAGCTTGCTGGCTGTGGGGTTCTTCACACGCTTCACGTTCCCTGTCTTCTTCTTTCCGCTGGGAGTGGAGCTTGTACGGCAGCAAGATGCGTTACTGGTCGAAGCGTCTATCAAGAAGGATATCACAGCATCAGCTTCCAGACGCTTAATTAATGCAGCCAATGTGGTGCTGCAGGGCCTAGTGACGTTCTTGACTTGGTCACTGGCGTTCATAATCATGGACACATTCTACTACCACCCGGAGCTTCTCCAGATGGAACATGATGGATCACTGTTGAAACGATTCGCCGAAAACGAAGTTATCGCGCCTTTGAATAACTTGTTGTACAACATGCAGTACGACAATTTGGAGTTGCACGGTGTGCACCCGCGTCTCACACACTTGACCGTCAATATGCCGATGTTTTTGGACCCTTATTTCTCGTCTTCCTGGCAAAGTTTCTGCGATCCCCTGAGCGGTCATTCTTCGGCAATATCTGCGTGTTCTTCCCGCTTGCATGCCTGTCGCTCGCGCCCCACCAAGAACCTCGGTTCATGTTGCCGCTGCTTGTCCCGTTGCACCTATTTACTGCACTCAATGGCAGAACAGGCGTCGTTCACTTCCTCACAAGGAACCGACTTGGGATATTCTTATGGATCGTCTTCAATTTGGCGCTTACACTCTTTTTCGGTATCTTACACCAAGGAGGCCTCGTGCCGCTGCTGTTGACGCTTTCCTCAGTTGCCACTGGATCAGCTTCTTTGCCATATTCCCACTGGTTAACGTCATTCTGTCGATTTGATGGAGCTGATCAGCAGTCAGTTGATCTCATGGGTACAGTGCCACTCGTGTTTGCCAAGACGTACATGCCCCTCGCTTTTTGCTATCCGGGATGGTTGCTACGCCAGCGTTTCAAGTGCTCGATCTCGCTGGAAGGAGTATTGATGATCTTCCAGATATCATCAACAAGGACAGGAACGTGCCGTCGTCATCGGCATTTTTAGTGTTGCCTGCAAGCGTGGACATTACAGAGGTCATTCCCGAAAGTTCGGCTTCTGTCGTGACCTCATCGCTGGTTGGAAGCTGCTACCCCCACATTTCAACGGAAGGTTTAACTCTCGACAAGCCTTTTTCCCTTGAGCTGTACCAATTGACGCTAGCAACAAAATGAACGGAACACACTCGGAGGTAGACTTATTGAAAAACATTGCCATTGCTTGGTACGTTGGACTGAGTGGGCTACAGCAATGAATATTACAGCAACGTAAGGACTTAGCCAAGGACTTCTGACGAGAAGTTCCTGCAGACTTTGGTCAACCTCAGAACTAACAAAATTGGCAATGCTTCCTGTGGTCACGTGTTGTGCTTGGGGGCTAGATCATCCACATGAATGCTCGAAGGCGTGACACTTGACAATGCAATCCAGGGCAGCATAAAGAGGAAAATGTCATTCAGACGTAGCAGTCCTTCTACCTACCATGTGTCTACCTTGAAAATCTACCGGCCTTGCGACTCCAAAAGCTCGTACGTGGCCATGATGCTTTCCGGCGTAATCATCCGGAACTGCTCGTTCAGACGCAGCAGCGATTGCGCCACCCGCGCGATCTTCCGGCGGTCCTCGACACTCATGGGAGTGTTGGCGTGCAGCTGTCTCTTGGCCGTCAGCACCTCCACTCTCGTCTCCATGCTGGTCATGGCCTCTTCGTTCTCCTCTCCGGGCAGCGACGCCATGCTTCTCGACACCCAAATGTATCCGTTCGTGCCCAGAATCACATCGATGCCGATCCCGGACAGCGTGACCATGTGCTGCTTCATCCTCTTCACGAGCGGGGCTGCGACGGCCACGAACTGGCCGTTCTCGAGCTTCCCGTAGCGCAAGCTGCGCGTGTGGAGACTGAGCGATCCGTCGTAGCGGACCTCCTGGATCTCTGCCGAGATGAGGTCATTCTCCACAAAGAACTGCCGCATCTGCAGTTGATCGGCGTACGTGCGGCGACGCTGCGCGCCTCCCGGGAGCGTCACGGAGCTCAGCATGAGGCTGGCGTCCTGCTGGCCGTTCACGTCCACCTTCCAGCGCTTGGACGCCACGTCCGTGACCCTCCGACCACAATGTCGCCCACCTCGCCGATGTACCGCGACACGAGCGGGCGCACGGTGATGAGCTGGTTCACCTTCTCCACGACACCTGCCACGCTGGCCACGAGCTCGTTGCGCCCGCTCAGGTATGTGCCGTGGCCGCGCAGGAACGCGCCCGTCTCGGTGCTAATCACCTGGCCAGGCGTCACCACCACGATCTGCGACTCGTCCGGCAGCTCTGCAGGCTGCTCGCCAGCCGCCTCGAGGCGACGCACGCTCACCTCCATGATTCAAATGACGCAGCAACTTGCAAATGGAGCTGCTGGACGACGTTGTAGCAGATAAATAACGATCTCTCATTGGCTGATGTGCATTTCATCCAATAATATTGTTACATTCACTTCATTGGTGGAAAACCCGCACGATGTGACGACCGCATATTCACTGACGCGTCCGCCCCAGTAGCTCATTTACTGTTTAGCTCGTGTGGTGTGTATCATCCGTCTACAGCTTAGCGATGGCGCTGTTCCCGCCGGAATTCCTGGCTGGTGTGCTTCTGGCCTTCATGCAGCTGCGTCTTCGCTCGCACTGCAGCTTGGCCTCGTGGCTGGTCAACGGCCTCACGTTCTTCCTGCCGCCCGAGGACGAGCTCATCGCCACGCTCAACGGCCAGGCGACGGTCGCCAAGGGCGCCAAAGCTGCGGCCATGCAGCCGCTGAGCGCCGCCAAGAAGATGGACAAGTTCTACGTGCGCGTGGCCAAGACGGAGCCCGGCGTGTTCAGCCAGACGCTGTTCTTCGAGCTCTACGAGATGCTGGTGGTGCTGGTGTCCTCGGCCACGCTCGGCTGCTGCTTCGGCAGCCTCGTGGCCTACACGGCGCCGTGGTTCGGCGGAGAAGAGCAGTCGATGGACGAGAAGATCGACGCTGCCACGTACGGCCTCATGTCGGCGCTGCTGGTGGCCATTTGGTTCCCGCTGCAGCTAAACTTTGCTCAGGGCTGGGCGGGATATGAAGCTCGACTGGGACTTGCCGTGGGCTTCATTGGACTCATTGCATCGGGTTTCATTATCCTGGCACCGAAGGGAATGTTGGACTTTGATCTGGAGCTAGCGGCGCAGCTCGCTGGCGAACGGGTGGCTATGGTGCTGCGCACGGTGGGCTTTACCGAGGCGGACTTGGTGAATGTGGCTCCGATTGGAGAAATGGCCAAGATAACACTGTTCGTAATGTTTGCGGTGCTGGCGGGCGTGTTCACTTGCACGTCGTTCCTCCCATCGTTTCGGTTTGCCCGTATGTACATGGAGATGACCAAGGACAAGCAGACGTCGTTGGTGATGAAGCTGCTCCTTCACCTCAATATGCTGTTCCCTGTGTTGATCTGTGCGCTGTGGGTGCCTCGCCTCTCGAGCAAAGTGTTTGTGCCTGCGGAACTCGTAAAGTGCTCGCCGCGTGCATTGACTCGCGATTGTTTGGAGAGCGAAGTGCTGGGACTAAACGGTGCGAGTTCGTCGGACGTCTGGAAGTGGTACAGCCTCACGGAGTCACAATTCCACACGCTCCGCGTATACGTGGTGTTTGCAGCTTGCTTGGTTCGATTGATCTGCTTTAGAGCGCACCTGCAGTATTTTTGATTGAACCTCGCGACGTGATGGCAGCTATTGTGGGTCGCCCGGGACCGGTGGACGGCGCTCTGCTGCAGAACAAGGTTCGTCTCCAGTTTAACTACGTGCCGATCATCGCGCTGCAATATCTTTCGCCAGTGTGTGCATTGCTGGCGGTGACTCAGCTATTGATGCGACAGTCGGCGACATCGCTTGGCATTTTCAAGGCGGTATCGTGGACGCTTCAACGCGTTGCACCGAACCTCACGATTCCTTACAGCCTCACGTTTGAAGGACTGAACACCGCCGCATTGAATGTGCTGCCTGACGGTGCGGCACCAAACCTCGGCGGTTTCAAGCTCGGCGATTACCTGAACAAGCAAAATGTGACGCCATTCTTGCGTGGCATGAGTCAGTTCCCTGTGCTTACAGCCGAGTTTTATGATGCGGTGCTGGGGTTCCTCATCTGGTTCCTGAGCTTTACCATGCTTGTGGTGAGCCTGGCTGGACTGATCTACTGGCGCAACATGGGGCATAATGCCGGTGTGGCTGACATCGAGCATACACCCGTCCGGCAGAATAAGCAGACGCCCAAGACGCTGAAGAACCAGATTAAGAGCCTCAAGATGCACAAGAAAAACAAGTAGAGACAAAATGCAAACACTGCAGGCCACAGCCGCTGAGATAAACTGAAAATACAGAAAGCACGTGCCAAGTAGTGCTTGCTCGCTGACGTGCCCACGGCTAGAAGTCCCATAAATTATACTACTTGGCGGATGCAAGTGTAGCTGTTCCGGGTATTTGATAGACCAATTCGATGCCTGCTGTACTGTATAGCAATCTCATCTTGTTCACACAGACAAGTCTCTTTTTGCATCCACTACGTACTGTAGTAACTCTCTAGTGCTTCTTCATGTTTTGGAGATACTGCTTCCATCCGTTGGTGGCCATGGTCTCAATCTTCTCGTCCACCTCACGCTTCTGTGTCTCCAGGAACGTAGCCATGGCGTCAATGAGAGACTCGTCCCGGGCCCCGAGGATACGCACGGCCAGCAGACCGGCGTTCGTAGAGTTGCCAATAGCAACAGTGGCGACTGGCACGCCACGCGGCATCTGAACAATGCTCAGCAGAGAGTCCTCGCCGTTAAGCGTCGACGTCTTGACAGGCACGCCAACCACGGGCAGTGGGGTCAGCGCGGCAATCATACCGGGCAGGTGAGCAGCGCCGCCAGCACCAGCGATGATGACACGCAGACCACGCTGCACGGCGTTCTGGGCATACTCGTACATCCGTGCAGGCGTGCGGTGCGCCGACACAATTGTAAGCTCATACGGCACATCGAACTTCTCCAGCATGTCAGCGGCAGCCGCCATGGTAGGCAGGTCCGAGTCCGAGCCCATGACAACGCCCACGAGCGGCTTGCGCTCGAGCGCCAGTAGACCCGAGTTCTTGGCAGCTTCAGGCGACAGCGCGGTAGCACGCTTAGTCAGCTCCTCAAGGTTCGGTGCCGTGATGGTCACGTGACCCAGCTTGCGGCCTGGACGCACGCCGACCTTGCCGTAAAAGTGAGCCGCCGCGCCAGGGATGGTAAGACTATTGCGGAGCAACGAAAAGCTGACGTCTTCCGAGGACGTGGCGTCTCCCAGTACGTTCACCATAAGCGCGGCGGGTACACGCAGCGCACAGCTGCCGAGCGGCAGCCCCGTGATGGCACGCAGGTGCTGCTCGAACTGGTCCGTCTCGCAAGCCTCAATCGTATAGTGGCCTGAGTTGTGCGGGCGTGGAGCGATCTCGTTCAGCAGCACGTCGCCACTGGCAGTAAGGAAGAGCTCCACGCCGTAGATACCACGTCCCTCAAGCTGGGCAACAGCATCCTGTGCCATGTCCGCCGCGCGCTTGGCCACGTCCTCCGGAATCTGAGCCGGCGCCAGCACCGTGTCGCAAATGCTGTCACGCTGGGTGGTCTCCACCACGGGGTACGCGCGGACATCTCCGTCCGCTCCCTTAACGACCATGACAGCCAGCTCCTTCACAAAGGGGACCCACTTCTCAGCGTACAGCTTGGCCTCTTCCTCCGCGAGGAGCTTGGCCTGCTCCTCCGTCTTCTCCGCACCGTCCTGCTTCGTCAGCATCTTGGCCCCCAACTTCTCGAATGCCTCGACCAGGTCCTTCTCGCTCTTGACGACCGCGTTGCCCCGTCCGTCGTACGCGAAGCGACGCGACTTGAGCATGTACGGATAGCCAAAGCTCTCGCCCACTTGACGGGCAGCCTGCAGCGACGTGACGATCTCGAAGGGGGCCACAGCCACGCCCTCCACCTGTGCGAAGAACTGCTTTTGCTGGTACTTGTCCTGGATGAGCGCAATCGTGGCCGGGGCCGGGTGCACGCCCTGCAGCGCGGCGTCTTTGCTGTCCTGCAGCTGCTGCAGATAGGTAGCGTTCACGTGCTCGATCTCCACCGTCAGCACGTCACACTGCTCGGCCAGCGTGGCGATGTCCGTCTCCTGGGTGAAGCTGCCGGCGACGGCCTGGAGGCCCATCTGGCCGGCCGGGGAGTTGGCGCCGAGCGGGTCAAGCACACGCACCTGCAGGCCCAGACGATGAGCGGCGTCGGCCATCATGCGGCCCAGCTGGCCGCCGCCCAGGACGCCCACGATGGGCGGCGCGGCGCCGGCTGCGTTGGTAGTTAGCACCGGCATGTTCAGGTTGATACGCTTGGCGGTGGCTGTTGCGAATGTGGGACGATTGGACCGATGGCTGGAACACGGCCAATGGTTTTCGGCGAATGGGAGGCGGGGATTTTAAGGATGTTCATTGGTGCAAAACAGCCTGGAACACGAAGGAAGGTGATCACGAGAACAGCACTGCTGTTACAGCAGTGGGAAGGCGAGGAAGTGTTGGGAGCGTGGGTACCGGCATCATAATAGGCAAGATCGACATGAGATTTTGGCATCGAAGAAGAGATAAAGATTGCAAAAACCATTGGATTCGAAGAAATCGATCATGTTGAAGTGGATGACGAACATGTCGGTTTTACAGACCTTTGCAATGCATTGGGACAACCACTGCGTCACTTAACGAACGAGGCCTACCATCCAGGTTGCTGCTCCAAAGTCGGGATATCGGTTTGTTGTGGTTGCCCCACTGCTTGGTTCGTGATCTGGTCGCCTTCCGTCGCGGTGTTGCCAACCTCCATCATGATGGCCAGCTCGGCTGCAGTCTCGGCGCCCATGGCGTGCTGCTCAGCGATCTTAGCTGCCTTCTCTGCTTCCTTGGCAATCTTTTCGGCCTCCGTAGCCTTTGCTTCCGCGTCGGCAACAGTGTCGGCAGCGGGCACCCAGTCGTCGTCGCCCTCTTTCTGATTCTCCTGCTTCTGGTGCAAGGCCATGAGACTTCGATGATGCATTTCGTGTGGGACCTCATAGTGCACGGCCTCCATCATTATAGGCTTCGCCGTCACGGTCTGTTCGTGAGAAGCTGTCGAGACCAAGTTTGGTATCGGGGTGACACTATCGGCTTTGCGCAGCTGAGCCTCCATGGTTTGATCCTGTGCCTCCATCATGACTCCTCGTCGACCGTCGTCCTCCATCACGACTCCTCGTCGACCGTCGTCCTCCATCACAACATCTTGATTTTCAGCTTGGGGGCCCCACAATGCCCCGCGAAGTCTCCGCGACACGTGCCCTCCGTTACTTTGATATTCCGGCGAGCTCAGAGAAAAGAGGCCAAGCGTGATGGCCATCGCCAGTCCAAGCGCCACCGCCATTGCCTGGGCACGTTGGCGCGAGCGAAGGCGAGCCTCGCAGCTTGTCCATGCCTTGCATCCTGTTCGTCGTTGTCGAGTGCTGTAGCCGCCACCTACCCTGTTGGAAAGCAGCGTGAATTCGAAGTAAGCTCTCCATGGAGATCGTCTCGGCGAAGCGTCATGAAGATATGGCTAAACCAAAAGTCGCCGTCTTCTAGCCGTCCATCAAGGCCGAAAGATCTCGCCGAGCAGACCTGATTCGCAACGCCACCACCGCAATTAATAATTGCCGTCTTGCTCAGCAAGATGGCAATAAGCTCAGCAAGTTGTGGAGCTCCATCGCGCCGCAATGACACTCGGCCCTATCACCTCATGTGACGAGGGTCCCACACATGTCAACACGGGCCCTCGCGTCACGCCAGGCGACTGTGGGATCCGCCCTCGCACGCGCGCTGACATGTGAGTCCGGCGACCAAAGCTTTGATTGCTGCTCGGACACCGAGGACCATGGAGACTCGCAGCTCGTTCGGCATGGCAATTGAAACCACACGGGCTTTAAACTGTTGTTTGTAGTGGCATTATGGTACCCGCAGCATGAGCTGCTTACTTCGCTATCTTGCGCCTCTTCTAGTCTGAAGAGGAGCACTCGGAGACGTTCCGCCCTCCACTGCTCCTCGGTCATATTTACACTTCACAGCCGAGTGAGTTTGTCAGTCCTTGCGGTCGTCTCCAGTCTCTTCCTCTCACGACCGTGTATAGCCGTCCTGTACGTACGAATTGGACTCGTACGTGGTCGTGGCGCGCTCCATGTCGTCCACAATGTCTCCCAGCACGGGGTCGCTGCTGTGCGACCCCACCGTCAACGGCCCTGTCGAGCCTGTCGGGTCCTTCCTCCTCGGCTTCAGCCACGTGTTGCGCATCCAGGCGCCCCACGCGACGGAGAGCAGGAAGGCCACGAAAGCCATGAAGCACAGCGCCGCGCCGGACGCCAGCAGTGCGCAGCGCACTCGGTCGTCCAGCGCGTCGCAGTAGCGCACGTAGTCGCTGGCCGCAAGGCCGCAGCCGGCGCTCATGAACAGGATGGTAAAGACCGCGTCCACGCCGAAGCTCCAGGGCGGCGGCATGCTGGCGCAGCGCAACATGAAGACTAGCAGCAGGAAGAAAAGGTCGTATAGGCAGGCGGCGAAGGTCACGACGATGGCGAAGTTGACGGCCGGCCCGCCGAAGTACACGGTCACCTCGTGGACGTCTCCGCTGGCGGCGGTGAGCGCGATCTTCTGGCCTTTGAAGCTGCTGCCGACGAGCGCCAGCGCGACGGCACAGGTGGCGAACTGCAGGGCGCGTAGCGTCAGTGAGATGAGGCGATCATACTGCTGGCCGCAGCGCAGCGAGTTCTTCATGGCGCCGAGGGGCTCGAGACTCGATGCGGCTTGAGGAATGACTCGGGATAGTGTAAAGGCTGTAAGGCCGGGGCAGACTTGAAAAAGAAGGCGATGGCGTGGGGACGTAGAGACGAGGCCGAATTGCACTTGATCGTTACAACGGTGCTACGGAGCGCAGTCCTTTTCGGTTTTCAGGGGTTTTGGCGCAGACCCACGAGGTGGCTTAACCGGCTGGGCTGCTGATAGTGGAGAAACAAAGGCGCAATGGACCATTGCCAATGGGACATTCGATCGGCTGGAAGGTGCTGTGTGCCAATAATGCGTGCTGGATGCCGGATGCATCCGATGCATCAGGGTGCAAGTTGCAGAGGGTTAGTCAAAGACGCCGAAGTGAGGTCCAACATGCAGTGTGGCGGTTGTCACGGCGAGCAACCAACCCAACCGAAGCGAAAACGCCGCATCCAGCCGACAAAAGCCCTGCCAGCCTTTCCGTCGAGACAACCGTCGACGCGCGAGATGCAAGTTGGTTGGCGACTCTCCGGACAGCAGCACTGTGGCGGAGATTCGTCACTTCGAGTCGTAGAAGATCGGAAAACTGCTGCAGGCCGGACGCAAACTTCAGCGACTTCGTCCACTGATCAACGTCGTTCCGCTGCAGCAGTTGGAAGCCCCCAGGCAGCAGCACAAATAACGGCGAAGTTCACCCGCCAAAACTGAAGCTTGTTATCGGATTTAAGCGCGAGCGGACGGTGGTGCGCGACAGACCGTGGATAGCCGCGGCTCAAGGCCACGTGATGTGCTCGAGAGTCTGTCGCCGATCGATGGATCGTTCGGATCGCACGAAGGGCAGCTCACTGCCCTCCGGACTCTTGTGATATGCACCCAGTCCTCATCGCTCTGCCACAGCTGTGATATGCACCCAGTCCTCATCGCTCTGCCACAGCTGTGATATGCACCCACCACCACACACGCCACTTACTGGGACGCCAAGTTGGAAAATGCCGCCGAGCGGGCCGCCAAATTAATATTAGTGGGTTCTATCCTATTGTACAGCTCTTTACACCTATCGAGAGAGGCTGTATGTCGTGCGCCTTATGTCGTGGCGGCCTGCGAGCCGCTGGCCACCTCCTCCTCCCGCACGGTCTTGCTGCCCGACAGAATCTCGTACGAGCATCTGGAGCCGTCGATGAAGTTTGTCTCGTCGAACTTTAGGTACAGCTTCTCGGCCACGGGGCGCCGGCCCGAATAGGCGGCCGACACGCCGCGGATCAGGCCGTTCTCCAGCTCGTCCGCGGACTTGGGCGCGATGCGCAGGTCGAAGCACTGCTCCTTGGACCGCATGTACCAGTTGTTCAGCTCGCCGCAGACGCTTACCACGCAGTTGGCGCTGGACCGCACGTCGAAGGCCACCACGGCCGACTCCATCTTGGCCTCGGGGCTCAGGCGGCGGTTGCTGAACACCACCACCGTCTCTCCGCCCACGATCTTCTCCTTCAGGGGCTGCAGCTTGCGCGGCTCACCGACTCGGCCGTCCTCCCAGGTGGCCGCCAGCTCCCGCACGGGCGCGGGCGTCGCCTCAGTGAGCACCAGCTTGTCCAGCAGGCCGCGCAGGTGCGTGCGCTTCTGCGGCTCCTCCTGAGCCTCGGCGTTCTTTGCAGCGTCGGCCGACACCGGCGACGCAGCCACCGCGCACGTCACCAGCAGTAGCAGCACAAGGTGACGCAGGAAGTGCATCGCGCCTTAGCTGTGTGTGTCTGAGTGTAAATGCGAGTGCTAAAACGGGCGAGGGAGGCACCGTGCCTTTCTCCGTCGTCCTCGCGATTGGCTGCTCTTCTGGGCGTAAGTACAAAAACAGAAAGTGAGAGAAACCGAGCGCGGAGAACGATGGAGAGGCACAGCCAGCAAGCCACTTCGATGTGGGGTTTTTCTATTCTGAGCGGCGGGAAAAACCTCGCTAACGAAACATAGAATGCGAAACAGATTCTATAAATACATATCGCGGACATAGCGCTGTGGTGGCTACAGTTGAGTCCCTGCGGGTCATTATTCGCACTCGTTTTCAGCACCGCATACCCTTTGAAAGAGCGATATCTTCGGGAGTTGTTTGGCCAGGGTTGCGGCAATCATCCCGCCCGATTGCGGGATCGGCCGAGACATCATCAAGCTGCGCGGTACCGTCCAGCGCACAATTAGAGCGCGCTTCGACGAATTGTATGCGAAAGGACTTGGGCGATTGCCGCCTCTGGATTACGCCTAGGCCCGAATAGAGCGCGCCCCACACAATCCGAGCGCCACCGCATGCCACCGCATGCCACCCTTAGCAGGGACACGCCGGTGTTCGCGCGGCGGGCTCAAATCCTGGGCCCGCACCAGTGGATGGCATCTCACGGTCATCATTGCAGCGGATGGGCGATGCGCGCAGCAGCCATTTCGGGGCACATCTTCCTTTTGCTAGCCGTGGCCACAAAGACTGCGGGGCGAGCGCATGTACCTATCAACCAGGAGCTCTCAAGTGACACGTTCCGAGGTTCAAGGTCACCTTTCAACGCCGACTTGATATCTTACATCGCCTAGATCGCTCCGAATGGATGCATTGGCCACACCGGTCAGTCCGGTTGACTGGAAAGTGAGTGGTCTCCTGAGTGATATCCTTTCAAGCTTTGTTCGCATCAGGCCTGCATGAACCTACGAACACGTAGCATTGCCATGGATTGCATGGCTGGCCCGGCGAAGGTGTCCGGCCGCAGAATGCATGCTGCTTACTGTTTGCTGCTCGTGAGATGGCGAGAGACGTGCGGCGGTATGGGTGCGCTGCTGACTTGCGCAGAAAGGAGCGGGAAGGGATGCGCGCGTTGATTACCGCGAGGAGTGCCATCATATCGATTTCAGCCGAGCGTCTGCTCGTCAGGGCAAGTGCAGGTTACCCAAGGACACGGTGCCTGTTGCAGAACTTGCAGGCCAGAGGCTGGCTTCGGTTAATGGACGCAATGCACTGACCTTTCCAGCGACAATCCGGCGCCAAATCCAGCGCCGCCCTGGAAAGCCGACGGCGCTCTCTTCGTCGGGTCAGGTGATGTGTCAAGGTGTGATGGCATGAAGAATCGAGGAGGAAATCGTGCTGACAAAAACCGGCCGTG